>JAKUCM010004035.1:0-39191 GCA_023374145.1 Lepidium sativum
GATAATAAACTCAAGTGGTCTATATTTTCTCTCTTCAGCTAGTCTAGTAATTTTTATCCCACTTTAGAAAAGAAGTTCGATATTTAATATCTCTAAAATTTGTAAAAAATATTATCACCAATTCACTTGTCCTTGACAAAACTCAAGCAGTCTAGTTTAAAATTTTAAATAAATCATTTTGGAAGTCATTTTCTCAAAAGAATCTAAATAAACTAAGACTTTGACTAAGACTAGTTTTTGCACTAGTTTTTTGTTTTTGTTTTTGAAAAAAAAACACTTTTTAGCCAATCATAATTTTAGAAAGACACTTTTTCAAAATCTCAAAATAGTTTTTAAGTTAGATCTCATATTCAAGTTTTTGGTTTTTCTAAAAAGAAAAATTAAAAACTAGTATTTAATGTTGATTTTTCTAAAAATCAAAACCCAATATTTTGGGTTTTTGCAAACAAAAACTAAATTACAAAAACTATAATCAAAATCTAAAAACCAAAAACTGGCTGAGGATAAATGGCTGAGTGGTCTAGTCACTTTATAAATTCTCATGACATCAGAGATCGAATCCCTTACCTGCGGTAGTAGGAGTGAGATTTAAAAGTCAGTAGGGTAGTTGACAAAAAAAAAACCAAAAATTGTCTTATTTTGTAAATATATAATTTCTCAAAATTGAACTGATATTTTATTTGCTTCAATTCATGGAATAAACATATTGAAACTTGGAGGCCAAACCCGTGACGTTACTCCTCTTGCAGCTGCCTTTGACTTGTCGGACTAGCACCACATATTTTGTTCTATTACTGATTTTAGAATCGTACGAAAGTTTTCAAATTTTTTTTTGTCATAACATCAAACAAATCCAATTAAATTGTTAGATTTTATAGATCAACTTGTGCCGGTCTGACTAGATATTGATATCGATTTTACACTACATAAATAAAACTAAACATAACAAAAAAATATTTTATATACAAGAAAAAAAAAACTTCGAGACAGATCCTGATCTTGGACTATATGTAGATCTTGGTATCAATATGCACTACACAGATCTTGATATTGAGCTTGGCAAGTCAATAAAAGTTCGTGATTTAATTGAAAGATCAACAAAAGTTTGAAACTAATTCAACAATTTATAAGTTTTTCTTGTTTTGATAGGTATGTGAGTATATGAATTGAAACTACTGAATGGAAAATCGTATAGCATTAATTTACACAGTTTCATTACCAAAAAAGATAAAAACAAAGAAACTCATATAAAAGAGTTGAGTACTATCTAGGTAGCCAATCAACCATTAAAGTGAGAAAGCCTTTCATGCTTCTTCTTGATAGAATTGAATCCCTAATTAATCTATCTGACCGTCTAAATATCACTTCCGGGGTTACGATTAATGAGCATGGAAATATTAATTAACCCTTAGAGCAAGATTGGATCAACTTATTACTTCAAGATTTTATTCAACTATTTTTGAAAGTTGAGAACTCTTTTTTGAGAAGTAGTATAATAAAGTGACTACTCGAATAGTTTAAAATTTATTAGAATCAAATTCAAAATTTTACAAATTTTTCATCTAGCTCTGTAAAGACTGATATTAGAGTAATAGCTACGATTTCTTACGAGTTATTATATGAACAAAAAGTTTTTAAATTAATAAAAAATGACACTAGATTTTTAAATATATATAAAACCATATAATTTTTTTTAGTTTAATAACACATAACTTAATTATATAATTTCTAAAATCTTCAACCGTATAATACATGAGTTTTAATGATTATATATGTTTGTAAAAATATATCAAGACAAATAATACGTAACTTTAATCAAGTAAAAATTAAGGTTAAATAACAAGATTTTTTTTTAAAAAAAAATCTTACATTTTATAAATCATATAATCAATATACTTTTCTCAATTATGTTTTCTTCATCAGTTTGATTTCTGTTTCCATATAAAAAGACCATCAATTAGGTTTAAAATTTTCAAAGGGTGTTATGAACTATCTATTATATTTGGGTTTATAATTTTTTTTGGTTCGTCATCTATTTTTGATTTTGATGCTGAATTTTGACTAACCATCTAGATTCTGATTTTAGGTTAATTCACGCATCAAAGTATCTGTTGAATTGCTTTTAAAACTATAAAACGAAAATTCTTTAGCCAACTAAAGTTGATTATAAGACACTTTATAAACATATCAAACTAAACTCTAATGTTTTCTTATTTTCTAATATTCAAATAAGATTTCTACTATAGGTTAAGAGAAGCAAGTATACAAGTCAGAAGAAAGCCCCTACCAATACCTTTATCTTATCGTTTACTAATAGTCATTTGCTTACTTTAATTTATTCACATTATCTTATAGCTCTACTTTGTTCCAACAAATTTTTTGGGCTCCACTAACCGATTATGCCCCTAAAAATTAGTGAGGATGAGTCGAAACTCCTTTCTCTCTAGAACTCTTATCAGGAGATTCTGCCACTTAATCTAAAGCATTCCGTCTATTCCGACAAATTCTTAACTAACAAAAACCATTACCTTTTTTTTGTCAATAATAAATTATATTGGGCACCGGTTCAATAGCCAAATTTCTACCTAATGTATGCATGAAAACTCAATCTCTGATTATGCAAATACACTACCTTAAGTGGACTTACCGTCTGTCACTACGCTAAATACAAAAACCATTACTTTAACAAATATTGTTCACAAGTTTGATCATCTGAAAAAATTCTAATATAATTTACCAAGTCTACTACATAATTTTGTATTCTTATCCTACTTTCGTGCCAAATGTTCATTTTGAAATTTTAAATTGTAGAAAATACACTTTTTGTTTTATTTTATAATACGATATAGTTTTTGCCAAGAAAATTATTTTTAAATAAGGCATTACATGTATATTGTATACGGTGAGTATTATACTGTCTACAATGGATAATTACGGTGAAATATGTATATGATGAAATTATATGCAAATAGATTTATGTAGGGTATGTACTAATAGTGAATTACTAAACTAATAACTGAATATGTAAATACTTTTGTCTATATGATGAATATTGATAGTGAAGTTTTCTTTTGAATTTTTTTTGGACTAATACTTTTTTGAATTTATTTTCTCATATCTTTTTTACCAAAAAAAGTATACGGCTTTCATTTCGGTTTACTTATCATCATAAATTTTTTTACACATATTAGAAAAAAGTAAATGTTATATTATATTTTTATTTAACTATTATAAAAACAAAAATGGTAATTAAAATGAAATAAAAAGTTTTGTGTAAAATGAGAAGTAATATAAAATCGAGACCGTATATGCTAAATAAAAAGGTGTATTTTTAACTATTTTTATTTGCCACGTGCTTGAGTGGGTAACAATGGGGGACTATGGAGATTGGAGACAAGTCCATGTTAATCAGCTTCCTCCACAAATAATATTTTTTTAAAAAAAAATAGCCTCCACATATAGTTGTTGGTCCATAATTTGTTTCCAGACAATGAATTTGTTTTTTCTTTTCATTTTATTCGTGATATTTGTTTGAATATTATTAAACGGCGTGTAACATATGTTTTCGAGTTGATTAGTATATTCAGCAATAGTTAAGGCCGAAAGATTGATATAAATAACACACAAGAGAGTCTTGGAACTACAAACATTAATCACAACCTCAAACACACAAAGATAAAAATCATCACAAGACAAAATATCATATAAGAGAAAAATGTCTGAAACATTCACAATGAGTGGCGGTGAAGGTCCTAACAGCTACCGAGAACATTCAAAATTCCAGGTTTAGTTTTGATTTCATATTTCAATCTAAAATCATTACTTCCCAGTTTGAGATTTACGAAAACATTTTGTGTTTCATAGGGAGCATTAGTTGAAGCTGCAAAAGAGAAGATCCACAAAGCAATCTCAACCAACCTCAACATTGACTTAACTTCAAATCTGATTAACATAGCTGACTTTGGTTGTTCCACCGGACCAAACACTTTCTTTGCAGTTCAAACCCTAATAGATTCCGTGGAACACAAGTATCATCAAGACGAGATTGAGTTCCAAGTTTTCTTCAACGATTCTCAAACCAACGATTTCAATACTCTCTTCAAAACACTTCCTTCAACTAGAAAATACTTCGCAACTGGAGTTCCTGGTTCTTTCTTTGGTCGTGTATTGCCTAAGAATAGTCTTCATATTGGAGTTTCTTCTTACTCACTCCATTTCGTATCTAAGATTCCTAAAAAAATCAAAGATCGTGATTCTCCTGTGTGGAACAAAGACATACATTGCACTGGATTCTCAAAAGAGGTTGCTAGATTGTACCTTAGTCAATACAAGATCGATGTGGGAATCTTCTTAAATACGAGAGCTCAAGAGCTTGTGTCTGGTGGATTGCTGTTTCTTCTTGGTTCATGTCTTCCAAATGGTGTTCTAATGTCTGAAACTGTTAGTGGAATGATGATTGATTTCATTGGATCTTCTCTTAATGAAATTGCTGAACAGGTAAAAATCCATAACACACAACTTTTAACTAAGAGGTTTTTAATAATAGATATAGACACTTTCTCTAAAAAAGTATTTTCGACAAAAACTTACGAATTTAGACATTATTTAATACTTTTAACTTGATAACCATTTTATACAAATATATGCTAATCTCCACAATTTAGTAAATTCAAGTGAATGTGTAATCGTATAGTATGATTTTTGTTTTCGATAAAATATTGTTTTCAAATTATTTTTGTTTTCCCAAAAAAAATTTAGAACATTATAATCAAATTCATTGTTATTAAAAACAAATTAAGAGTGCAATTTAAGTGATTCTAAAAAACTTTAAAATATTTTAGTGGATTCATCTTTAGTTAAAATACAAAATCTAAAATGGAGTTTTAGAGTATTTTTTCTCAAATAATAAAAAATTTCCGAATTCATCTAAAATCATATGAAATTCTAAAAATACCAAAATATTTACAATCATTCAAAATTTATGGTTCAATACACCCTATAAATCTTTTCTGATTTTTCAAAAGTATGTTATTTTTCAGTTTGTTTTTAAAAGCTGTGGTTTCTGTGAAAGTAATTCTCTAATTAAACTCTTCTAATCATATGACTAAACTTATATATATTCTGTTGTTGGCATTCTAATCAAAAGGGTTTGATCGATCAACAAAAGCTCAACAGTTTCAAAATTCCAATCTTTCTTGCACATGAGGATGATATGAAGCGTATAATCAAGGATAACGGATGTTTCACAACTGAGGTATTCGACAAAATTAGCCATGCAAACGGAGAGTTTCCACTAGACGCTGAGTATTTGACAGTGGCGTTTAAGGTTACAGTTGGAGGATCTATAGCTTCACTATTTGGACAAGATGTAATGGAGAAAACATATGAGCTTGTTAAAGAGAAGACACAAGAAATGCTTCCTCAATTAGCTAAAGCCAAACAAGGAATGCAATACCTAATTGTGCTTCGAAAAAAATGATTTCATTATCAATGTATATCTGAGAATTTATGATGTCTTTATAGTGATTATGATATGTGTGCGCAATTTTGTTTGTTTCTAATGTTCATTCGTCTCTTTTCTATATTGTTAATTTGTTATGTGTAGACTAAAAGCATCTTTAACGGCTGAGTCGATTTTTTACTTTAAGAATAAAGTGAGAGAGTTTGGTCCAACGGAGTTTGCTCATCTTTGATCCAATCTTGTTTTTTGTCAAGGGCAACTTTTTTCCAGTCTAGGAATCATTTTCGTAAGAGAACATCAATTTGTTGAAGAGACAAAGTTTGATACATATCCCTGTTTTATTTCTAAATTTTTTTATTTTTTTAAATTTTTATTTACAATAAGGCAGAATTAAATTCTAGAGGTCTGAATTTTTAGCTGAGGTATGTAAACTACTAAACTGAGAAAAATTAAAACAAAATCTTTATTTTCAAAAGAGATTAATAACATTATCAATTTTAAAAAATTAATATATATAATTTAAATAAATAATAATTATTAATTTTTAAATTCGATTTCAAAAAGTTGTATTTATACTATATGAGATTGACTATAAACTAAATCATGTCAATCAGTAACGTGATTCTGAAGTTGTGGTGAAGTGTAAAATATCACAAAATGTATATATTTTTTAAAAATCAGTCCACAGGATCCTTCATATTTTATGTTGACTTCCATAATTTTTGGTACCAAAATTAAATTTTGGGCTACATCTTGTCCATGACAAAAAAATCTATTTACCAAGATCTATGTTAGTTTTTGATCAACGTTGCCAATGTGCCAAAAGCATCCACGTGTTAAGCCCATTTGTTCACAATTGACAACAAATGGTCTCGATGGCAACGAGAAAATGCAGACTTGCACGCAAACTCTTCCTCTTCGTTCTTCATCATAGATTTCAGAAGCTTTCAAATAGGATCATAGAAAAAGTAAACAATATCAAAATCCAGAGAATCAAAATAAGATTATTAGAAAATGTCAGTGGTCTTAATCTCTTCTACTTCTGCAACAATCACCAAATCCCAATCCAGAAAGATTCCCTTTTTATTCCCTACCAACAATTCCGCAAAATTCCAATTCAGTCTCTCAGTTTCTCCATCAAGACCGAAACTTCTCGAAAGCCCTCTACGCGTGGCGGCTCCACCGTCTGTACCCACTTCAGATTCGGCGGAGGAGAAGCGGATTGAAGAAGAGTACGGCGGAGAGAAGGAAGAGGAAGGGTCTGAGTTTAAGTGGAGAGATCACTGGTATCCAGTTTCTCTAGTGGAGGATTTGGATCCGAATGTGCCGACCCCGTTTCAGCTCTTGGGTCGAGACCTCGTCATCTGGTTCGATCGGAACGATCAGAAATGGACCGCCTTTGATGACCTTTGCCCTCACCGACTCGCTCCTCTATCTGTAACTTACTCTATCTCTCTATCTTGGAACAAACAGTTATATTAGGTTTTGTGGTTGGGATTAGAAGATTAAATTATTGGAGATAATGATTGTTTATTGTTAAAGATAAATATTAGGGCAGCTTCAACCAAGTTTATAATATAATATTGGGATCAGAATTGTAACTATTGTGTGTTATTTTGTTATGCCTTAGAGCAAAAAGAAGTGAACTTTCGGGCAAAGTTTTGAGCTTTAATCAGTTTCTAGACTTGTCTGTAGCCAAGTGAAGCAAACATGATATGTATGTATAGAGATAGATGTGTTTATGCATTGTGGTTTTGTAGGAAGGAAGATTGGATGAGAACGGACACCTGCAATGTTCATATCATGGATGGTCCTTTAATGGGTGCGGATCTTGCACTAAGATTCCACAAGCTGCTACTTCCGGTCCTGAAGCTCGTGCTGTTAAATCCCCTAGAGCTTGCGCCATTAAGTTCCCTACTATGGTGTCTCAAGGTCTTCTCTTTGTGTGGCCTGATGAAAATGGCTGGGACAGAGCCAATTCAGTTGAACCCCCTAGGTAACGAGCCAAGCAGTTTATCTTCTCAGGCGTGAGCATATATTCATTTTATTTGCCAGACTAATAAAAAAAGCTTTCGTCTTTAACATTTTAGGTTGCCAGATGATTTTGATAAACCGGAATTTTCAACGGTGACAATTCAAAGGGATCTTTTCTATGGATATGATACTCTAATGGAGAACGTATCTGATCCTTCCCATATTGATTTTGCTCATCACAAGGTGTTTTTCTCTCTCTCGAAGGTCCCAATGCGTTTGTACTTTCGCTGTATGAAAATCATTCTCAGGTAAGGTTTATGTGTTATAAACAGGTTACAGGAAGAAGAGACAGAGCCAAACCATTGCCGTTTAAGGTGGAGTCGAGTGGACCTTGGGGATTCCAAGGTGCGAATGACGACAATCCAACAATAACCGCAAAATTTGTTGCTCCGTGCTATTCTCTTAACAAGTGAGTCTTGGAATTCCTCCGCAATTCTAATAAATGGTAACATAGAGCTTCCTACTTAATGGGACTCTGCATTGTTTGTCTACAGAATTGAGATAGATGCGAAGCTACCAATCATGGGTAATCAAAAATGGGTCATTTGGATTTGCTCATTTAATATACCAATGGCTCCAGGGAAGACCCGTTCCATCGTTTGCAGCGCCCGTAACTTTTTCCAATTCTCTGTTCCAGGACCCGCTTGGTGGCAGGTAAAACAAACTTTTGACTCCATCTCCAATCCGATATTCTAGAATATGTCATCTGATGCTGTTTTTTGTTAGGTTGTACCGAGATGGTATGAACATTGGACTTCGAACTTAGTCTATGATGGCGATATGATCGTACTTCAGGGACAAGAAAAAGTATTCCTCTCTAAATCAATGGAATCACCGGACTATGACGTGAACAAACAGTATACAAAGCTCACATTCACTCCTACTCAAGCAGACCGTTTTGTTCTAGCCTTTAGAAACTGGCTTAGACGCCATGGCAAGAGCCAGCCTGAGTGGTTCGGCTCCACAACGGCTAACCAACCTCTTCCTTCCACTGTATTAACCAAGCGCCAGGTAAGCCATTCAATCATGCCTCCCAACATTGTTTTATTTCTATATATAATAAAATCACACGTCTAAAAGCGTTAGAATCGGCAATCAAGCAGATGCTGGATAGATTTGAGCAGCATACACAAGTATGTTCCTCCTGCAAAGGAGCTTACAACAATTTCCAAGTCCTCAAGAAGTTTCTTGTTGGCGCAACGGTTGTCTTCGCGGCCACGGCTGGTGTTCCTTCTGATGTTCAGATTAGGCTAATTCTGGCTGGTTTGTCCCTGATTTCAGCTGCTTCTGCATATGCTTTACATGAACAAGAAAAGAACTTTGTATTTAGAGATTATGTTCACTCTGAAATCGAGTAGCTACGTTGTATATATGTAACAAAACATCGTAAATGAAAAACCAGATAAACTTCCAGCAGTTTACATCTAAACGTGTATCATACTATCACAAACTTGTATATGATCTTGGTAGAGCATATTGGTGAATATCAAACAGTGCATATATTTTTTCTATTGCAGATTTATTGTCACCGACTTATGCCTATGTCGGGTACACAGTTTAACTTTATGAAATGTTGAGGAAGAAGACAGAAAATTAGAATAATTGAGGGGTCAAATTCGAAACAATAGAAAAGTACTCGTCATTCACCTTGTCACGGAGCAAAGCACACGAAAGCCGATAAGAAGATAACAACATTAAAGCTGCGCTCTTATCTTTGCTCGGAACTGAAATCAGCTTCGCAATGACAACTTCTACAGCTTTGTCTCTCTCGTGGAGCTCCTCGCCTTGTTGGTCCCACAGCTTCAATGGCGTCGCGAATGACACCCTGAAAGTATCCGAGCGAAGAATCAATTTTGAAGTTGTTTCCCAGAAGAAAGCTAAGAAACTTCGCAAGGTAAAGTCATGGGTTTCCTTCAAAAATTCGATTACTGATTTTGTTTATCATTTTTTTTTGAGTTTTTGTTTCCCGAGAATTGTGATGGAAATGCAAGAAAATTTGAAGAAGCTTAATTTATGGGTTTAGTGCAAAAACATCGTCTTTGCTTTCCTTGTATCAGTTTAGATAGTAAGAGAGATTGGGGAAAAGTGAATCAAAACTAGAAAAGTTAGCTCATTTCCGACTTTTTAATGACCAATTTACAATGTTTTCTGTTTCATTTGAATGTAGTTCATAGGAAATCTGAAACAAAATTGGAATACAAGGAAATAGTTGATTCCTTGTGTTTTATTCTTAAAATGTTTTGTTGGAAGCTTTGTTTCCACTTTCCTGGGTTAAGAAATGGAGTAACTGAAACACAATTGGTAATCTTTGTTTTGTTTCTTAAAGGTAATCTTGAAAGAGGACGTGACGGATTTGGGTAAGCAAGGCCAATTATTGGACGTGAAAGCTGGATTCTTCAGAAACTTCCTCTTGCCCACTGGAAAGGCGCAGCTCATGACTCCACTTCTGCTGAAGTAATATACATTTTTACATTAATCTTTAGTCACTTCAATTTTGGATCTTACCATGCGCATAACAAAAGCTCTTACTATTTGGTTCGAAGTCATTTTCTTTCAATAGGCTTTGTTATGTGATCAATAAGAAATGCATCATTTTGTGTTTTTGTGTGTTTTTCCAGGGAATTAAAGATAGAAGAGGAACGGATAGAGGCAGAAAAGCAAAGGGTAATCTAAGATAAACAAATTGATTGTTTCATTTTGTTCGTTATGTAAAGTTTATTGTTTGAGGGATCACAAAACCTTTGTCATTTGGTTGTCAAGTTTTTAGGCTGAGAATTGTGTTGTTTTGCTTTTCCTTTTGCGTGAAACCTCTTTGCAGGTGAAAGAAGAGGCGCAACAACTGGCAATGATATTTCAAACTGTTGGGGCTTTTAAGGTTAAACGCAAAGGTGGTCAAGGAAAACAAATATTTGGAACGTACGTTGTGTTCAACCAAATCCAGATTATAATGGCCTTGGGAATCATGTTTTTCTCTACCTAACTTTATATTTCTCTGCAGTGTCACTGCACAAGACCTTGTTGACATCATCAAAGCGCAGCTCCAACGGTATCATTACACAGAAAATTTGATAGTTCCACATTATGTTTGGTTGGATCATTCTGCATCTGTTTTCAGTGTTCTTTGAAGAGCCTAATCTGATTCCTCCGCTTCTCTCTGACTACGCTTTACAGAGATATAGACAAACGTGTTGTCTCTCTCCCGGAAATCCGTGAAACTGGAGAATACATAGCGGAACTCAAACTTCACCCAGATGTTACAGCTCGGGTTAGGCTCAACGTATTCGCTAACTAGGCTAGATATGAGCCTAATTAGACTTGAGTCTTCATCCAAAGGTATTTTTGACTCTATGATCATCTCACTTTTTTTCCATAACTAAATAGAGATGGTTAGTTGTGCCATAACTCACATGGAAATAGGTAGTTAAGCCCATATTTTTGAGCTTTAGAAATATGTCGAGAATATTAGCCGTAAAATAACGTATGCGTTTTAAGATTTAGCCGTAAACGCAGATGCTGAGTGACCATTGTACTGTGTTTGGTGTTTTGAGGTTGCAGGAACATATAGAGAGGGAAAAGAGAGTGGCTTCATGTGGCGAAGATTAAAGTTTGTGAAGTTTTTGTTGTAGATCTTTGCTGTAAACTGTAATTTTTGCTATTTGTTGAAGTTAATTCTGGAATCTGGAAATATTGAAAGAAAATAATATTTCCTTAGAAGCTATTATATTTTCGTAAAGCTATATTGGATTCATTTGTCTGTTGAAGTGAAGAGTTGGTTAAATTAGCAAAAACAAGCTGTAAAAACACCTAACGAACAACCAGAATTCTGTAAAGTAATGTCACCGTCTCCTGTTTCCACAAGGTAACTATTTTTAGGAATTAGTTTATTTATTTACTTTATTTTTGTAACAAAAACCAGATGTATTTCGTTTCACTGCTCTTCTGCAATTCTGTTGCATAGCCGTTTAAAACAATTATAGCTTTCAATTCAATTTTCATAATCATACTTCTCTTGGTTCTCTTGTTTTTCTCATCTTTGTTCTGTTAACAACTTTTCTCCAATGGAGTTTGGAGATGATAGGAACCAGTACCTAAGAGATGCATGGAGAGATGGAAGCATGATCTGCGATGTCTTGCCCATCAACCCAAGCTCGGAAGGTCTATGGCCATCCCCAAAGCTCTCGGACCCGAAAGCAAACATGGAGTTCTGGAATTACATGTTTCCACATGTTCAGATCATTTTTCTTGTCGTCGCTTTCTTCTGGCAATTCTTCCATTTCTTCCTCAAACGTCTCGGCATGATTCGTTTTACTTCTCATATGCTTGTGAGGACTTGTATTACATATCTTTGATATTTGATAATAAACTCGACAAGTTTGCATCTTTGTGTGTGGGTTTTTTTGAGTCTTCTTTTTCTAACTCTGTGTTTTGCAGACTGGGATTCTTCTAAGCAAGTCGTTTCTGCAGGAGAATACACCCATGAGACATTTCTTCTCGACAGAAGACTACAAAGAGACTCTGTTTGGTCTGGTTGGTGCTTGTTCCTACATGATGTTCTGGTTCTTGATGGGAGTTAAAATGGACTTGAGTCTAATCCGCAGCACTGGGAAAAAAGCCATAACCATCGGTCTCTCCTCGGTGTTACTCTCTATCACGGTTTGCTCCATTATCTTCTTCGCCATCCTGAGAGATGTAGGGAGGACAAAAGGAGAACCGGTTTTAGAATTCTTTGAAATCATCTTCATCTACTTGATCCAATGCCTTTCGTCGTTTCCAGTCATTGGAAACCTTCTTTTTGAGCTCGGGCTCCAGAATTCTGAGCTTGGTCGTCTGGCTATGTCTTCTGCAGTGATTAGTGACTTCAGCACATCGATTCTCTCTGCGGTTCTCGCCTTCTTAAAGGAACTAAAGGATGAAGAATCCCGGCTTGGATCCATATTTATTGGAGATGTTATTGTCGGAAACCGTCCTTTGAAACATGCATGCACCGCGGTGATGTTTGTTGGTTTCGCCATATACGTCTTCAGGCCATTGATGTTTGTCATTATAAACAGAACGCCTACTGGTCGTCCCGTAAAGAAGTATTTTATATACTCAATCATCATTCTCGTCTTCGGATCTGCCATTCTTGCGGATTGGTGTAAGCAATCTATTTTCATTGGACCATTCATCTTAGGTCTGGCTGTTCCGCACGGTCCACCTTTAGGTTCTGCAATCATAGAAAAGTTTGAGCCAGCAATCTTCGGCACATTCCTTCCCTTCTTTGTGGCTACTACCACCACAGAGCTCGATACTTCGACATTACAGTCTTGGATGGATTTCAAGAGTATTTTCATCATCATAGTTGTATCATTTGTTGTCAAATTCGCTTTCACGTCTATCCCCGCCTTTGTATCTGGTATGCCAGCAAATGACTGCCTTGCTTTGTCTCTTATCATGTCCTTTAAAGGCCATTTTGAGCTTGGTGCTTATGCTTTTGCGTTTCAAAGGGGGGTAAGTATATCTTATATGTACTCGTTTTTTATACAAATCACAATTAGGCCTACTGTGTATTCACATATAGATCTTCATTTCATTTTGCAGTCTATTCGGCCAGTGACGTTTACTGTCTTATCTCTTTACATTTTGCTAAACTCTGCAATCATACCTCCGATCTTGAGTTACATACACGATCCTTCGAGGGTGTACGCAGGATATGAGAAGCGGAACATGCTTCACATGAAAACAAATTCTGAGCTGAGGATTCTTTTGTGTATCTACAGAACAGACGATATCCGTCCCATGATCAATCTCCTTGAAGCTACTTGTCCTTCAAGAGAGAATCCTGTATCTACTTACATCCTTCACTTGATGGAGCTCGTAGGACAAGCCACTCCAGTCTTCATTTCTCACCGTTTGCAAACTCGTAAAAGCGAAAACACATTTCATAATTCCGAAAACGTTGTTGTCTCATTCGAACAGTTCCAAAAAGATTACTTCGGATCTGTTTTCGTCAGCACTTACACGGCTTTATCTGTTCCTAAGACGATGCACGGAGACATCTGTATGCTTGCTCTCAACAACACAACATCTCTCATAGTCCTTCCTTTTCACCAAACTTGGTCAGCTGATGGATCATCTATTGTCTCAGACAGCAAAATGATCCGGAAACTGAACAAGAGTGTTCTTGATCTCTCTCCTTGCTCTGTCGGAATATACGTATACCGAAGCAGTGATGGTCGGAGAACAATCCAAGATACAGCTGCAAATTTCTCATCTTACCAAGTTTGTATGCTCTTCCTTGGAGGTAAAGACGATAGAGAAGCTTTAACCCTCGCCAAGCGAATGGCCCGTGACGAAAGGATCAACATCACAGTGGTTTCTCTCATATCTTCTGAACAGAGAGCCAAAGAGATAAACGATTGGGAACGAATGCTTGATTTAGAATTACTTAGAGACGTAAAGAGCAATGTTATAGCCGG
Organism: Lepidium sativum; assembly: GCA_023374145.1. Lineage (NCBI taxonomy): Eukaryota > Viridiplantae > Streptophyta > Magnoliopsida > Brassicales > Brassicaceae > Lepidium > Lepidium sativum. The sequence goes on from JAKUCM010004035.1 coordinate 13,954, forward strand.
TGCTGACATTTTCTTCTCAGAGGAAGTAGTGAATGACGCGTCTCAGACATCAGAGTTGCTGAAATCAATTGCAAATGAGTATGATATGTTCATCGTTGGAAGAGAAAAAGGAAGAAAGAGTGTTTTCACGGAAGGGCTTGAGGAATGGAGCGAGTTTGAGGAACTTGGTGTGATCGGAGATCTATTGGCTTCACAGGATTTTAAATGTCAAGCTTCTATATTGGTGATACAACAGCAACAGCAAATGATTTAGGGTTTTAGATACTTAGATGGTGACGATCTGAATTATCATTTACGTGTTCCCGAGAATACAAACATTGATCGATCAGCTAGAAATAGCGACGAGACTTCTCTAGGACTTCTGGAAACTGAGACAGTTGTTAATCCTTATTACTACCTCTTAATTGTCACAGTTACAAAATTATTAGAACCAAAGAGTTTTCTTGAGAAACAAGTAATCATTACAATGTTTTTGGATGTTGTATATACAATTGATATTTTTTCTTGTTTCTTTGTTGATGTGAGTGATTTGAAACTTTCTTTTATAGATATATGATAAGACGAAATGTTAGGCTTTGATTTATGCATTTGCAGATGTCATATTTACCTTTTTAGTTAATCCAACGTCAAAAAATACGCTAAACCAAGACGGAAAAATGGAAATACGTCGATTCCTCGAAAACGAAATTGTCAGTAATTTTTATTTGGCTAGAATCATTCACGTAATTTTTCCCAAGTCCTGAGAATTATGGGTCTTGGTTTAGAACCTTCTTGTTTACCCAAAAAAAAACAATATATATATATATATATATATATTGGTTCTAATTAGTAACAATTTGAAAAAAAAATCAAACAGTCGATTGTCGTTTCAAACAACCGTTTTAACCGCTGATTCCAAAGAAACTATTCGTTGGTAACAAAATAAGACAAATAAACATCTTAGCTGCTAATTTTAAATAGGTAGTGTTTGATAACAAAATAATCATATCGTTTACAAACGCTTTTTTTATATTGTTACACCTTTTGTACATTTTTTCTAGCATCATCCAATGTTTCAAGTATATATATATGTATTACTATATTTAAAAAATGAAATGACTAACCAAACATCTTAAATCTTCTAAAAGCTTGTCATAAAAAAATGCACAATCTTGTGGTGAAGACAATAACATATCAAGCTTGTTTCTGCTGTTGAACTACCAAAACAGACACCTTAGTGCCGAGATCTCTAGCCGTCAACAAATCTCCAATGATACCTAACTCTGGAAGTTCGACCCATTCCATTAATCCTGAGAGGTCCAGTGATGTCATAAACTGATCTCTTCCAACCACCATAAACTCATACTCTCCTGCGAGTGTTCGGATTGTGGTGGCTACATCTGCACCATTGGTCACTATCCTCTCCGTATATTCCATAGTGTTTTTTTTCCTCTGACATCTTCAAATCCTTTAAGCCTTCATTATCCAGAATGTACTCCCAATTATTTGACTCTATCTCTTGGTCGAATATGAGTCTAATCACAGTTATACGAACCCTTTGGTTATGTCTCATCTTTCTCACCATCGATAAAGCCTCTCGGTCATCTTTTCCTCCTATGAAAATCACACCGACTTCAATGTTATACCTTACTGTCCACGATCCACTAGTATGCCAATAGAACAAGGCGCATGCTCGAGCGTTGACTCGCTTAGATGTCTTATGGAACTGTCGTCAGAATTAAACAAACCATTTACGGCCCATGACGGGACAACAATCACTGATGTTGTCAAGTCAAGTGCAAGTGTGCAAACATCTTCGTGCATCAAGTTCTCATGAGAAAGTACAGTGAATGTTGATACAGTTACAGTATCATAACTGTCTAACATTAACTTTTTGAAGGCAAGATTTGCTGTATGGATGTAGGAGTTGTTGTCAAGCCGTTTTAACTTATCATTGTGCGAGACTATGATGGGATTGATTTGGCCAGCGAGCTTCTCGAGATGGAGAACTGTGACTCCGATTGGGAAGTCTATATTCGGTGAACAGAACAGTTGAAGGAATGCAATGGTTTCAGAGACGTTTTCAGGTTTGTGCAAACTGTTAGAAGAAGAGAGTCGAAGAAGATGCATAATCACCAAATTACAGAGTCGAAGCACAAGCTTCTGGACTTTAACGATTTTTCCCTCTAATCCGTATACGATTGTTCAAGAGGAATTTCGAGAAAGAATTCTACTCTGTTCTTGAAGATGTGTGTCGACAAACTTCAAGATGAAACCACAGAAGTATTCTAGAGCCTTAAAGAAGTTTTAGAACCCAGTGAAGATCTTGATTTGTTCTTGATATTGTTGCCGTTTCTGCAAACCAGCAAGTTCGATCAATGATAGATTCAATTTCAGTCTGTTATATCTCAACTCTGGATTCTAAGCTTCATTATATAGAAAGAAAGATTATGACGTGGCTCAATTGTATATTTCGTTAAATCAAACCGGGTTCAATGTTGGTTTAATCCTTTGGTCAATTAATTAACCGAGCTTAAGAACTATACTCCAACATTCCCCCACATATAGTTACTTATGCATTTAAGAAAACACGTTGATACCAAAATAGGCTTGAATCAACTTTTACTTCTATGGAATCGCTTATATGTAAGCAAAGTCCTTATTTGATTTTTATTCATTGGAAATATCCGAGTGACTTAATTCTCTATTTCCTTATGTGTAGAATGATATACAGACATATGAGTGAAACAATTTTGTCTTTTAATTCATTCAACGACTGAACTAACTTAGTATACTGAACCACTTTCCATTACAATCGAGTTCAATAGTCAGTACATTTGTTCAAGACAACACTAGATTACATACACTTCTTTTGTTTGACCTTTTGAACCTGACGAGTTTCACTTAAATGATTCGCCTGGTAAGGTGTCCGAAGTCAGTAACAGTCTCTCCTTTAGTCCCATCTCTCGAGCAGTGTCCAAGACAATGCATCTACACAAGCCCTTCGTAAAAGGATCAACTATGTTCTTAGCAGATCAGACATACTCCAGTGACAGAATTCCAGCTTCGATCAAGCTTCTGATCACCTTGTGTCTTAACCTTATATGTCTCTTCTTCCCATTGTACAACTTATTCATAGCTACTGCTAAAGCTGACTTGGAGTCACATCTCAATGAGATAGAAGAACAAGTTTTCCCGTGCATTGGAAGTTCAGCCAAAACACTTCTCAACCAATCTGGTTCTTGACTTGCCAATTCTAGAGCAATCAATTCAGATTCCATGGTAGAGCGAGCAGTACATGTCTGTCTCGCAGACTTCCAAGAGATTGCTCCACCTGACAAAGTGAAGACAAAACCACTCGTGGAATTTACTTCATCTTTGTCAGTTACCCAGTTTGCATCGCAGTAACCCTCAATCACGCAGGAAGACTCATCGTAACATAGGCTCCAATTCATTGTACCTTTTAAGTATCTAAGTAGCTTATGTAGAGCCTTCTAATGATCACTGTTAGGACTATGCGTGTACCTGCTTAATCTACTCACTGTGTATGCTATGTCAGGCCTGATACAATTCATCAAGTACATCACGCTTCCTAATACATTAGCATACTCTTCTTGTCTAACGCTATCACCTCTGTTTTTACACAGATGAAGAGATGAATCGTAAGGAGTCCTAGCTGGTGGTTCATTCCAGAACTTGAATTTCCTAAGTATCTTTTAAATATAGTGAGTCTGGCTTAATGCAAACCCTCTTTTGGTTTTGAATATCTTTATTCCTAGGATAACATCAACCTCATTCATGTCTTTCATGGAAAACCTAGAGTTCAACATGGACTTAGCCTCATAAACTAGCAGCAGGGAAGTTCCTAGGATCAATATGTCATCTACATAAAAACAAATGATCACATACTCTGTCTTAGTTCCTCTACTAAAAACACAAGTATCTCCGGAATTCAAAGCAAAACCATTTTCAATCATAGTAGCACTAAATTTTTCAAACCATTTCTTTGGAGGTTGCTTGAGCCCGTAAAGAGATTTTTTCAGCTTACATACCTTGTGTTCAAGTCCTTCTTCTATGAAGCCTTCAGGTTGTAATATGTAAATTTCCTCGTCTAGGTCACCATTCAGGAATGCCGTCTTTACGTCCATCTGGTGTATGATTAGTTTCTGTGAAGATGTCACTGCCATGAGGAGTCTTATAGAAGCTATCTTCGACACAGGTGAGTAGGTATCAAAATAGTCTACTCCATGCTTCTGACTGAAGCCTTGAACCACTAATCTTGCCTTATATTTGTCTATGGTTCCATCGGATTTTAGCTTTTTCTTAAGTATCCATTTGCTTGTCAAGGCCCTGCATCCGCTTGGTAGATCAACCAGGTCCCAAGTGTGATTTGAGAGTATGGACTCAAATTCATCATTAATAGCCTCTTTCCAGAACATCACATCCAGAGTCTTCATGGCAGCAGAGTAGGACACAAGATCTTCTTCTATAAGAAATGTGTACACAAACTCTTCACTCAGCTCTTCATGTTCCACTATATAGCTTGTTATGAAATCCGAGCCGAAATCCTTCTGTTTTCTGACTCTCTTACTCTCCCTAGGAGTTGAAGTTTCAGCTTCTGAGACTCTTTTTACAGCAGTGATTCCTGTAGTTAAGCTACTAGCATGTTTATTGAAGGGAAATAACTCTTCAAAGAACACTACGTCTCGTGATTCCAAAACATGTCCTAGCACCATGGTCTCTGTGTTGAATGTGAGACATCTATAGGCAGAGCTGTTCGAAGCATAGCCTATCAAAACAGAATCCACAGTCTTTGATCCTATGTTGTTTTTCTTGAAGTATGGGAGACCTACTTTGGCGAGACATCCCCATACTCTCATATAACTCAGGTTCGGTGAAAATCCCTTCCACAAGTCATAAGGAGTTGCAGACAAACCTTTGTGTGGAACTCGGTTCAGAATGTAGCTGGCAGTCAGTACAGCTTCCCCCCACAACTTGTCACATAAACCAGAACTCAACAACATAGGGTTCATCATATTTTTCAGAGTTCTGTTTTTCCTCTCGGCTATTCCGTTCTGCTGAGGGGTGTAAGGAGCCGTGAATTCGTGTATAATCCCTTCATTAATACAGAATGCTTTGAATTGATCTGATGTGTACTCACCTCCTCTATCAGATCTAATTCTCTTTATTCTCTTGTCTAGTTGGTTTTCTACTTCGGTTTTATACTGAACAAATGCATTGAAAGCTTCATCTTTTGCATTCAGTAAAAACACCTGACAAAACTTGGAGAAATCGTCAATGAAAGTAATGTAGTATTTCTTACCACCTCTACTGATTGTGTTTTTGAAATCGGCTATGTCAGTGTGAATCAAGTCTAACAAAGTAGAGCTTCTCATTATTGGATTTTTAAATGGTTTTCTAGCATGTTTAGCTTCCACACATACTTCACATCTACTGGAAGGTTTACCGGATTTCATTGATATAAGTCCTAGATGATTCAATCTATTCATAGAGTTAGAGTTCAAATGCCCTAGTCTACCATGCCATTCATCAAAACTACAGCATAAGTACACAGAATCTTCTCCTTTATTAATATTCATGGTTTCTAACACAAACATATTGTTGATACAAAAGGCCTTTCCAACATACTCACTATTCTTAGTTAGGACCATTTTACCAGCATATATAGTCTGTTTAATCCCAGCCATCATTAACAGTGCACTTGAGATAAGATTTCTACGCATGTTAGGAACTAACAAAACCTTTGTGAGTGTGAGAACTTTACCAGAAGACAGTGATAGATCTACCTCTCCGATTCTAGACACCTTCAATGCACTTGCATCTCCTAGAAACACGTTCTCACATCCTGTTGTCACCATGTTCCTGAAGAGTGAACCCTGATTACAGATATGCCTAGTAGCTCCTGAGTCGATTATCCAGTCCACCTTATCTTCTATGGAGTTTGCTTCGGTGACCACAGCTATGATGTTCTCTGTTAGGTGAGCTTTTTCAGATATCTTGTTTACCAACGGCTTCTTGCAATCTTGTTTTTATGACCAAGCTGATTGCAGTTCCAACACTTAAGCTTTTTCTTAAACTCCACAGAATGATTCTGCCTAATCTTCTTTTGATTCTTGTTAGTCTTCTTCTTGAATTTTTCTTTAGAGGAAGAACTCTCAACTAGGTTAGTGTCTGTATTCCCGAAACCAAATGTTGCAGAGATTCCTTGGAATTTTCTGTTGGTTTCCTCAATCATAATATCGGAGATCAACTCGTCTAAAGACATTTTCTTTTTCTCATGTTTAAGTCTAGATCGATAGTCATTCCAAGACCGAGGCAATTTATCAATCAGCACATGAGCAGCAAGAAAGTTGTCAATACACATACCTTCAGCTTGGATCTTCAAAACTATAGCTTCATATTCTAGAAGTTGCTCCAGGACGTGAAGATCATCTCTCACAAGGAATGAGGTCCATCTCGAAGTAACGTACTGTTTCTTTCCCTCATCTTCTCCTCCATATTTTTTCTTTAAACTTTCCCAAATTTCCTTGGCAGAATCCATTCCCACATATATATCGAACATACTTTCGGAGAGATGTCGAATCAAGTGTCCTCTACAGGTTCTGTTATGTTCTGCGAACGTTCCGTCTCTCTTTCCTTTCTTCGACAGAGTGACATCGGAATCCTTCTGCAATAGAGATTCTTTGAGATCATCTTTGGATTTTACTTCTCCAGTCACCTTCGACGAATCTGAATCAACCAGATTGGAATCTTTATTGCCGGGGAAATCGCAGACCTCATACAAGACATAATCTATGCCAATTTCTTGGAAGAAGAAAAGTAATTCTTCAGACCACCTCCGATAATTGGTTCCGGTGAGTGGCTGTAACCTTGACAAATCCGGAATACAACTGTTTCTTGCCATTGCTCCTTCCTCCTTTTCTATTTTTTTCCGATTGTTCTTGAAGACGAACAAGGTGTAGAAAAGTAAAAATCGTTAAAGATTGTTAGAAGAAGAGAGTCGAAGAAGATGCAGAATCACCAAATTACAGAGTCGAAGCACAAACTTCTGGACTTTAACGATTTTTCCTTCTAATCCGTACACGATTGTTCAAGAGAAATTTCGAGAAAGAATTCTACTCTGTTCTTGAAGATGTGTGTCGACAAACTTCAAGATGAAACCACAGAAATATTCTAGAGCCTTAAAGAAGTTTAGAACCCAGTGAAGATCTTGATTTGTTCTTGATATTGTTGCCGTTTCTGCAAACCAGCAAGTTCGATCAATGATAGATTCGATTTCAATCTGTTATATCTCAACTCTGGATTCTAAGCTTCGTTATATAGAAAGAAAGATTATGACGTGGCTCAATTGTATATTTCGTTAAATCAAACCGGGTTCAATGTTGGTTTAATCCTTTGGTCAATTAATTAACAGAGCTTAAGAACTATACTCCAACACAAACAAGTTAGAAATCATAGAGGAGAATGTGGTTCAAGATTCAGTACGTTCCTCTTTTGGTAATTGACATTCTTCCGTTTCAGATCGTAAGGGCTTTTTAAGATCACAGGGACAATTCCAGCATTTAGGATTGAGTAAATGATCAAGAACGCGTAGGTGGTCTGTGATATATGTTGCAAAAACAAAAATATGTTCAGATCTCTGTATGTAATGATAATAGAATTCACTTGAGGGATTTTGGAGGTTACCGAGTCGTCAAAGACATTTTCGTAGATAACGAAATCTGCAAAACTTTTGTAACTCAAGATGATGGAAACAGCAATGGATTCGTTGAGAGGTAACTTATAGTACAAGCAAGGTATGAGGCAAGTGGCAAGTTTTGGAACAAGTGTCAAAATCGTTAGGAAGATGTTGAAGAGGATGTGATTGAACTCATTAAAGATCTTGATTGCATCACATCTCATTGTACTGACTGTGATCGAGATTGGTAAGAACACGTTCATTATGAGCTTCTCGTACTTGGCATCTAAGGCAAATTCTAATGGTGGACCTTCGGTATAACGAGGCCAATCAGTAATGGTACCAAGATGTATTTCATGTTGAAAAACACAAAATAAACAGATGAAGCCATTGCAGTTAGAATAACTCCGTGAACGTAAACATCCTTCACAGGCTTGTCTTCCGGTGTGTGGTCTAAAACCCATTGAGCGATCCGCTTTTAAACAAGGAACACAAAAGAAAAACAATCACTGTGACCAGATTACGATAAGCTGTTGAACGTGAAACCTGGTAATAGGTTCCCCACAAAGAAGCGTACCATGACAAAAATCCCAAGGATATCGTTGATAACAGTTGCAGACAAAGCAAACCGATCTCAGAGTTAAAAATCTTTAGCTCTAGCAAGATATATATTGTGGAAGAAAAAAGTATCGGACTTTGTGTTACAATGGTCACAAATCGCTCGCCTAGAGCTTTGTTTAAAGGCATGTAGTGAGGATCGATGCTGTCGGGTAGAGATAATGGAAAATGATACCGAACAGAGGAGTAAAGAAGGACACAATCCCGATCACAATTGGTAGTTGTCCGCTAATGAACGCTACTCGCCGGCTGGTTCTTACTGTCATCAAAAACGTAAACATTAGGGTTCCAAACAGCTAAATGGATCTTAATACCGCGGTTCCATCCAACGCAGGATCCCTAGAAAGATTCCTGAAGATTGATCCATTCATGGAATAGCTGAGGCCCCAGAATTAATCCAGCCTGCAATTAAAATTTATAAAACTTGATTACCACGCAATGTCATACGTGCATGTCAAGTTACATATTGAAGGTTGCTTACAATCATGTATGAAGCGATCTGGGAAATGCCAATGCATCTGAGGAATGTATGAGACAAGAAGATGAAGAGAAATATAAGAAATAATTGAATCTCCAGAAGAGGCAAAGAGTATCCAAAAACCACATCGGGTGATTTAAGATTTTCCCAAATTCCATAAGAAGGTGTTGAAAACTGATGTTCGACAATCGCTGGTATAGATAGTCGTGTTCATGAATAAAGGACGAGAAAAATTAGTGAGAAGTTAATTTTGGATACAAATTAGAAAGAATGACTCAAATAATGTACAATTATATGGTCAAAAATTCGGAAAAAAGCGTAGGAAATGTCATGAAAGACACGAATTTTCTTCTTATTTACTAAAGTGCCTCTTTAGAAAAAAAAAACAAAAGAAAGAAGAAGTTTAACAATTATATTTTGTCTTCTTTCTAACTTTTGTATTCTATCGTCTTTCTCAAATTCTACTTAATATTTCATCTTCATCGTTTCCTTCGTCATCTTCATCGTTTCCTTCATCTCATTCATCGTATTCTGCATCTTCTTTATCTTCTTCGTCTCCTTCATCTTCTTATTCCGAGATTTTTTTTGTCTCTTAAATTCCACATTTTCTCTCGTTTCTTCATCTTCGTCTTTCTTCGTCTTCGTCATCTTCATCGTCTCTTTGAAAGGTAATGTAGCATATGTTTATGGATTTCGAACGCTCAAATCTTCGATTTCGAACTACATTTTTACTACTTTCTTCTAGGTTTAGAAATTTTTGAATGTTTTAATTTTTTTACGTTTTTTACTTCATCTCTTTTGTCTTTGGTAGTGTTCCTATAACCTTCCTTGTAGACTTTGGTTGAGTGAATTTATAGTGTGGTCGACTTTGTTTTTTCTACAGACTTTGGTTCATAGTCTGGAAGACTTTGGCAGAATTTGTTTTGTTTGGCAGACTTTGGTTCATAGTCTGACAGACTTTGGCATAATTTGTTTTGTTTGGCGGACGTTGGTTCATAGTGTGACAGACTTTGGCAAACTTTGAAATACATTTGCTGACTTTGGTAGATTTTGGTTGATTAATGATCTAGTGTGGTAGACTTTAGTTTTTTGGCAGAATTTGGTAGAGATTTTATTAGATTGTTTTCTTGTTTATTTTTCATAGATATTGGGGATAACGAGAAGTACCCTATGAGGGCTGTTGGAATAGGGAAAATCTCGTTGTGCACCCGACCCATCAGCCACTACTACAATTTGAGGAAGATAATAGAGTTTAGGGGGTCTTATTGGCATTGATGCTTACGATGAGATAGAGAAGAATTCTCAACTTGGGATTATACTGCAGTTTGCTGGCACAAGGTTCTCATGGAGCAGCAAACATGTTGACTGTTTGGTAATATGCTTCACATACCTAATGTAAATGAGGTGTGGGTGTTGGCCGATGGTCGGCTAGTGAAATTTTCTCTGCATGAGTTTTACCACATCACGCAGATGAAGTGTGGGTTGATTTCAGAGAAGACCTTAAATAAATCAGAGAAGACCTTTAAATTTCATTATTTGTCATAGGATTGGATCCTGAGTTGTTCTCAACGGATCTCTCGTTCGAAGATAAAACGGTCGGATCAGTACGGCTGGGGCGTCTGCGTTCCGGGTGCTGGTGTTCCGCCCCATGACGTACCGCGAATCCACCCAGCGCCTTATGTCATCAGGGAATTGGCTTCCCAGAGCTTTCTGTCATCGGGGATATTGCGTCCCAATGCCTCTCGAGTCATGATCTTGCGCCCCGACGATTCCCGAGTTTCGACCTTGTGCCCTAACGATTCCTGACTAAGCGCCCCGACGATTCCAACCTTGTGACCCATGATAGCTCTTTTCCTTATTTTATTCACTTTGATCAATACTCCCCCCTCAAGCTTAGCCACAATGAAATGAAGATTAAGCTTGGAAGTCTCGGAAACCCCACCTCATTAAAAACCTTAGGGAGAAAATCACTTGGGACAAAACTTTACTAAGGGAAAAAGAGTGTGTGATCTATGAGCGAGCGGACCTTTGATCAAGGTTGGATATGGTCCACAAGTCCTAGTTTGGGATATATGTGTTCACAAACTTTGAGACTCACCACTTTAGTAAATATATCCGCCAATTGGTCTTCACTTTTGGTGTAGCATGGAAGTGTTACACTTTCTTCAATTTTCTCACGGACCTTGTGACAATCTATTTCAATGTGTTTTGTTCTTTCATGAAACACATAGGTAGATGCGATGTGGATTGCATCTTGGTTGTTACAATGCATGGTGATTGCTTTTGATGATTCAATGTCAAGATCTTTGAGAAGTGCTTTCAACCATGTTAGCTCACTTGTAAGCTTCCTCATAGTCCGATATTCGGCTTCTGCACTTGAGCATGACACTACTTTTTGGTTTTTAGTCTTCTAAGTGACTAAGAGTCCTCCAATAATTGTACAATAGCCCATTGTAGATTTTCGATCATTCTGATCACCGGCCCAATCCGCATCACAATATCCAACAATCTTGGTATAATTATTTTTTCCCATCCAAATTCCACGTTCTTGACTTCCTCTCAAGTAGCGTAAGATTCGTTCTACCATATTCCAATGGTATACCGTGTGGTTTTACATGTGTTGACTCACTTGATTCACCGCATAACATATGTTTAGCCTTGTGATTTTCAAATAAATGAGCTTTCCCATAAGTCTTATGTATTGAGGTGCATCCATGTAAAGTGTATCATCTTGCTCCCTATTGCGACTGACCTTGTAGCCATTTTCAAGAGGTGTTTTGGCAAATTTGAAACCTAAATTTCCTGTCTCATTAACAAGATCAAGAGTGTACTTTCGTTGAGAAAGAAAAGGTTGTTCGAAGACCGACACACTTCTATGCAAATTGGTTTGAACTTCTAGTATAGCAAGGTAGGATGACTCCTTGCTCCAGTTTTTACCGAACCTTGTGACAATCGATTTCAATGTGTTTCGTTCTTTCATGTAATATGAAGTTTGATGCTATATGTATTGCTTCTTGGTTATCACAATGCATTGTGATTGGTTCCTTGCTCTCAAATCCCAAATCTTTGAGTATTGCTTGTAACCATATGAGTTCATCCGTTAGCTTCCGCATTGCTCCATATTCCGCTTCCGCACTTGAGCAAGATACAACGTTTTGCTTCTTGCTTTTCCATGTGACTAGATTACCTCCAAGGAACGTGCAATATCCGGTAGTGGTTTTTTTGTCTTGTCTACTCTAGCCCAATCCGCATCACAATATCCCACAAGTGTTGTATCTTCATTTCTTCCCATCCATATGCCTTGTTTTGGAGTCCCTTTTATATATCGTAGTATATGCTCCACTATTTTCCAATGACTAGTCTTAGGGGCTTGCATGTGTTGACTTGTTTGATTCACGACATAACATAGATCCGGGCGTGTGATGCTAAGATAAATCAATTTTCCCACCATCTTTCAGTATAGGTGATTGTCTTCAAACCGAGGATCATCATTGTTCTCTCCCTTGCACGTTGCTTGGTAGGAAGTGGTGTGCGAGCTATATTGGTACCTACATCACACTCAATTAGAAGATCAAGTGCATATTTCCGTTGGGATAGGACGAGACCATCATTACTCTGGCAAACTTTTATCCCAAGAAAATACTTCATATGACCAAAGTCCTTGATATCAAAGACATATTTGAGGTGATGTTTGATCTTAAGAATCCCATGTTTTTTGTCACCATGAATTATAATATCATCAACATAAACGAGAAGAACTACAATACCTCGAGGGACTTGGAGTGTGAGGAGGGTGTGGTCCACCTCAAATTTACGGAATCCTTTATCGCGGAGTGTATAACTCAAATTATGATACCACGCCCTGTAGATTGCTTGAGTCCATAAATGACCTTTCAGAGTCTTTTGACATTCCCGGGGGCAACAATATATTCAAGCCGCAGTGGAGGGTGCATGTAGACTTCATCCTTAAGCTCACCTTGAACAAATGCATTTTTGACATCCATTTGCCGTAATTCTCAATCAAGGTTGGTAGCAAGAGAAAGTACCACTCGTATCGTGTATAATTTTGCCACCAGGACGAATGTATCATGGTAGTTTTCGCCATATGTTTGTGTGAAACCGCGAGCTACAAGTCTAGATTTGTACCGTTCAATTTGGCCATCACTTTTGAACTTGATGGTGAAGAGCCAACGGGACGAGACGGATCGTTTTCCATGTGGGAGTCTTGCTTCTTCCCAAGTGTTATTCCGTTCCATAGCAGCATGTTCTTCATTGACTACGTCTTGCCAAACTTGGTGTTCTTTGGACTCGTCATAAGTTTTGGGCGCAAAGTGTTGATCAAGTTTGGTCATGAATTCCGTATGGTCATGAGGTACCGTTTCGAGGTGGCATTTGAGTTGATTGGGGTGAGCCACACCATTGTTGTTGTAATAGACATGGGAAGAAGCGTTCAGAATCCTTTGGCTGCGACGTATGGGAGGAGCTGAAGTCGGAAGTGGATCCTCTTTGGGGGCAGTCGGTGCACTGCAATCCAGGGTGGGCGCGCCCTGGTCGGTGGTAATGGCATTGTGGTGTGGGAATGACGTGACCTCCTGTGGGGAGAGAGCACCCTGCTGCAGGAAGGGAGCGCCCTCCTCAGGGAAGGGAGCGCCCTGCTGCTGTAATGGTGTGCTCAACTGCGGAGAGGGAGCGTCGCGATGGGGGAATGGAGTGCCCTCCTGTGGGGCGGACGCGCCCTGCTGCGGGGAGGGAGCGCCCAACTGCACAATATTGTAGTCGGGGCACGAGTGTTCCTGTATCCCTATTTGTGCTGAAAAATGTTGTAGAGCAGTGGCCCTATCCGAACATGATTGTGATAGGCTCCAGACCTCTTCCCAATTCTTCACATCATAGTTCCTTTATTTTCCAAGAATTTCACATCCCTTGATATGAGCACCTTTCGAGTTTCGGGTATATAACACTTATACCCTTTTTGAGTTGTAGAATAGCCAATGAACATTCTTTTGGTGCTCTTAGCCTCAAGTTTGTTTCTCAAGTCTCTTGGAACTAAGACAAATCCAACACATCCAAAAAACGTAAGTGATTAATAATTGGTTTGGTTTGGTTAAGTACCTCGAATGGTGTGCGGTTTTTAAGCACTTTTGTTGGAGTTTGGTTAATCACATAGCATGCCGTGACAATCGCATCCCCCCAAAAAATTTTGGGAACATTTGTGTGAAACATCATGACCCTTGACACTTCCACTAGGTGTCTATTTTTCTTCTCGGCAACACCATTTTGTTGTCGCAATATCCTGTAAATATACTTTGTTAGTAAGACTTTGCAATTTAAGTCACATATGGTTTTATTTACACATAATAAGTTTGACGCAAATTCCGACATATAAAAGGCACTAAAGTGTTTATTGAAAATTCGCAAGTCACATATTCCCTTAATGGGGACTCTAGTTCCATTTGAAATTTCAACACTCCCTAGGGCCGGTTTAACATTACAGTCTAAAGAAAAGATATTGAAGTGTTACCAGAATCTTTTAGGGAACTGATGGCTTTGATGAATTCAGCTAGGTCAAATTTTTCACATACTCCTCATTTGCCAGTCATTGCTCTTGCCGTAACCATGGCTGGTTGGGTGGTTGTTTCCTTGGACCTCGAGCCTCCTTCTTCACCGTGAGCTATGTTGGCTTTGCCTTTGTTTTGTTCCTAACCTTAAGGTGAGGGTGGAGGACCCAACATCGATTTTTGGAGTGTCCCTTCTTTTTGCAATGGTCACATACCCGTACTTTCCTTTCCTCATTTTGGTAAGCTACTTTATTTGCCATGACAAGTTCCCCTCTCCCACCAAGAACCTCTATTTCCTTGTTCCCTTTGGATAAATCCACAAACTTCTTCCAAGTTGGGAGCTTGTCCGATCTTAGAAGGTGCCATACTAGGTCATTGTAGATTGGGTTAATGTTCATCATGAGGTGAAATACCTTGTCTTGTTCCAATCTTTCTCCAAGAACCTTCATATCCACCGTTGTTTGTCTAAGCATTTCAAGCTCGGCCCAAAGAGATTGGTACTTTCCGAACCACTTGGTGAATTCCATGTCATCTTGTTTGAGCTCACTTAGCTCCTTCTTGACTTCATAAACTCGGCTAAGATTAGAGAGGTTTCCGTACACCTTTTTGAGTGTATCCCAAAGTTGCTTAGCACTTTCACAATAAGAATAAGCTTTATGGATGGATGGGTAAATAGAGCTTTGTAGGAGGACAAGTACCACTTGGTCATCTTGGTACCATTTATCTTCATCCGCCACCATAGCTTCCATTGCCTTGTTCTTATCTCCATTTTTGACTTCTCCGGTAGATTGGACCGACCAATTGGAGCTCCCACATCAACATGACTCCAAAGTCCTCGGCCACACAAGACAAATTTTACTGTTCTTGACCATAAGACATAGTTCACACCTCTAAGTGTGAGATGAACACCAAAAATTTTGATATTTTCCATTGTAGATAACAAATTTGAAAGAGAGTGATTTCAGCAGAAATAGTATAATCTCAAGAGCTTATTGCTCTGATACCATGTTGATTTTGATAGAATTAAGAAAATAATATTGAGAGAATAATGGTAAGGAAGAGAAGAATCAAAAATGAGAAGAAGAAATCTTTCTTTCTTATTTCTTTACATTGACTATACACTCATATATATAGACAAACATAGACAAAACACTAAACAATAAAGAAGTTTCAAAGAGGAGAGAATGGAAGAGCCTTCCATCAATCTCGAGGTGGGTGCGTCCTGAGGCATCCCTTCACGTGAACGTTGGGGCGCACGAGTCTCTATGCTTCCAACGGCTCCCTTTTACCCACCGGCTATCTTCAACGGATCTCTCATTCTGCAAAGGTGGCTTAGTTCCTTGTCCAATCCTAACTACTCCTTTAGGGTCCTCGGTTACCCTCCTTTGTCAGGTTTCTTCACTCCCACACTTTCCTTCATTTGTTAGTTAAGTTAATACTAACCAAACCATGAGTTCCATTTGGTTTGATATGATCAGGTTCTTCTTGAGTTGACTAACTATTATCAACAAGACTCACAAGTACTATGATCGAATGAAATCTTAGGTAAAATTAAATTTAACGCTCTAGAATGGGGATGACCCAATATAGCATGTTAAACCGAATTAAAACAAGAACCAACATTTAAATTTAAATTATTAACGGAAATATGGTGAGATAAACTTGTTGAAGATTCTTCTAAAACATATAATCCATCCTTAGCTATTTGTCTTCCAAGTGTGTTTCCACTCTTAATATCCTGATATTGTATATGGTTACGACCAAATATAGCATAACAATTTAAATCGGATGTGGTTCTCTTAACCAAAAGGAGATTTGATGTGAACCTTGGCATATAGAAAGCTTTGGTTTTCCTATCAAACAAATTCCAATCTCCTATTCCTTGAATTGGTACTTTCTCCCCACTAGCAATAATAACATTTCCTATGGTTGACTTAACATTTTTTATCAACCTAGGATTTCTGGTGTGAAGCACCAGAATCAACAATTAAGGAATTTGAGGAATTTTGACAAAGATAAGAGATATCAAAATCCTTTAGATTAGCAATGGTCTTGATGATTCATCAAGATCAGATCTTTTTACAAGATCTCCATGAGACTTAGCATTCATGGCCGTTTCTCCTTGCACCATTTTTGCCTTTTGTTCTCTCCACTTAATTGGTTTGAGATATGGATTAAGGATCCAACATTTTTCTTTGGTGTGGCCCTTCTTTTTGCAATGTTCACACACGGTATTCTGCTTGGTATTATTCTTGAAATTCACTTGTGGGCGGTGATAAGCTCCCTTTTTCATTTACTAGGCCAATATTTCCTTGCTCATTTTGAACTTTAGCACACACCTCATCCACACTTGGAAGACTTTTTTTCCCTTAAGATAGACTTGACAAAATCATTGTAACCCGGATTTAATCCTCCAAGTAAACTGAACACCTTATCTTGTTCACGTCTTGTATTTTGAACAAAGGGATTTGTGGTGTTTGGCCTCAACATTTCAAGTTCTGACAAAAGAACTCTTAGCTTCCCAAAATAGTCCTCAAACTCCATATTTTCTAGCCTAAGTGAGATTGGAGTGATTTGCATAGACTTTCTTGAGAGTGTCCCATAGTTCCTTGGTAGTTTCACAAAAGAAGTAGGATTCAAGGAGACGAGGGTCAACAGAGGTTGTTATTATTTCCATCACGGTTTGATCTTCGAAGCCATTTGTCATCATCGAAAGCTACCACATTGGAAGCTCCTTCTTTTTCTTTTCCCTTATCGACTACACATGAGGCTTTGTCTTGTGAAGGTTCAACACGACTCCACAACCCACGGCTACACAAGGTCATTCTTGCGGTTCTTGACCACATCATATAGTTTGGCCCCTTAAGTATCACCAGAATACAAGCTCCTTTATGAGATTCCATGGCGTCTTTAATGGAGAGAGTAGAGAAGAAATTGAGAGTAGAGATTAAGAGAAAAACAAGATCTTTATTGCTCTGATACCATAAAATAATTTGAGAGAAAGAGTTCAAGATTCATGTAAAAAGAGTAGAGATCAAGAGAGAATTGGATGAAGAAATTTCATTGATTTTTCTTAAGTATTTTACAAACGTTTTAGGGTATATTTATATGCCAATATAAAAGAAGACTCAACCCTAGTCAACCTAGCCATTTGGAGTAAGGAAACACTGGTGGTCCCACGGTTAGACGTGGTCCCACGACATATGTGCTCCCGCGAACAAAAGTGGTCCCGGGGAGGAGTGGTCCCAGAGAGAAATGGTCACGGGGAGAACTGGTCCCATCTTCTTCTTTAATCCAAATGGCTACATGATGTCACCTAGGCCCCTAAATAAATCATAGAAGAGGTTTAAGCTTCATGGTTTGTTATAGGATTGAATTTCTAGGTGATCGCCCCAAGGGATCTCTCGCTCGAAGATAAAACGGTCGGATTGGTACGGCTGGGGCGTCTGTGTTTGGGGTGCTGGTGTTCCGCGCCGTGACGTAACCCTGATCCACCCAGCACCTTATGTCATCGGGGAGACTGCATTCCAGCGCCTCTCGAGTCACGATCTTGCGCCCAGAAAATTCCCGAGTCCCGACCTTGCGCCCCGACAATTCCCGATTGAGCACCCCGACGATTCCAACCTTGTGATCAACGATATCTCTTGTCCTTCTTTTATTCACTGTGATCAATAATTTGATCAAATCAACACGTCATAACGGCTTGCAAGGCTGAATAAGTAAATAATAGACCAAGTGTGATAGATGAGCGGCTTTGTAGGCTTGAGGAAGCCATGTCACAGTATAACTTGATCAATGAACGCCTAATTAAGCTGATGGAGTCAAGATCATCAGAGGTGGTGATGACATTGGAAGAGCCTAATAAGTCTCCTGTGAATGAAAGTCAGACTCGTGGAAGTGAAGCTTCAGGTTCTCAAAAAATGGTACGTAAAGTTGTATTTGATTATGAGAGGGACTAAGTTTCAAGGACTCAATTATGTATATTATGGTGGGAACTTTGTAAACTTTGTGGCAGAGTTTGGTTGCCTTTGTTGATATGTATACAATAATCAAGAACCACACCATGTTCTTACTACGTATATGAGCCCTAAAAGACATTAATAATGTAACTATGTATGAGATAATAGAGTTGTACTAACTCTATCATGTTTTCTTTCTAGAAGGAAAGGATATCTAAGGAGCAGCAAACCTCACAACCTTCCCACGCATTAACACCCACTGACAATGTACAGGTACGTGAGATATGACTATGATGTTGATTTACTTACGTGTGACTTAGCTTGGCTGACTTTGGCTAATGTTTTATGACATGTGGTTTAGTTTTGATAACTTTGGATGACTTTGGCGGATGTATTTCGGCTAATGTTTTATAATGTGTGGTCTAGCTTGGCTAACTTTGGTGGATGTATATTTTGCATTGTAATGTGTGGCTTAGCTTGGCTGACTTAGGCTAATGTTTTATAACGTGTGGTTTAGTTTGGCTGACTTTTGCTGATGTATTTTGGCTAATGTTTTATAATGTGTGGTTTACCTTGGCTGACTTTGGTTGATTTACTTTTTAACGCTAGTTACATCTTCTGTTTTGTAGAAGGAACAAAATTATGAGGAGAAGAAATCCTCACACACTCTTTCCCCAGCCTTACGGCTTCCTCACAATCAAAAGGTTGTTTATTTATTCTTAAATTGTTGGTAGTATTTGGTGAATTGAGTTGTGCTTACATTGTTTCCCTTTTGCTTGTAGAAGGAATGAATGTTTAAGGATCATGAAAAGTCTGACCCTTTGTCCCCACCGTTGAAAATTCTAAAAAACCTTGAGGTTAGTAGTTAGTTGCAAACTCCATCGCAAAGTCCTACTTTGGATTTGGGGTCAACAAAGGAGAATACAACACAAGTATGAGAAGACGAATGTCAAATTCTGCCTAAAGCAATCGCTCAAGGCAAGGATTTGATATATATGGAGGACGTACTCCCCAAGGCATCAAGACTACGTACTCTCGCTGTGAACCAAATAGTTTATTTGACTTTGGTTGACCTTGGTTGACTTTGGTTGACCTTGGTTGAGTTTGGTTGATATTTGATTTGGTTGACTTTGGTTGATATCTAACTTTGGTTTTGTGTTAAATTCAGAAATCACCATTCGAAAGAAGCTCTGTGGTTAGGCGTCTCATAGACGATGACAAAACGCCTAACTTATACGTTCCATTTAGACCAGTAGAAAAGTCCAAATTGAAGCGGCTGCGTAATTTAGTTAGATGTGAATTGTATGTCCCTTATATGACTCCTTTATTGTACAATTTTGGTGTTTGGTGTTTGGTGTTTGCTAACCACCGACACTTATAGCGATAACTCGGTGGATGACATACATCCTTTAGTTTAGTTCTATTGCCAGCTGTTGAACCCTAGAGGTATGTGGTCACAAGACTATTATGGATGGTTAACGGATTTGGTAAATTCCTTAGACTTTGGTTGACTTTGGTTGAGTTTGGGATACATTGGTTATGCTTATAAGTTACATTTGTTTTGCAGCATATGAGTAGTGCTATGAATATGTTTCGTATAAGACATATGCAGACTCCAACTCTGTACAAGAGTGACCGGATAGAGTTCCTTGACCCTTCATTATATGTCTATTGGTGTTTGAAGTACGAGTCCTTCACGACAAACCCGCATAAGTATATGTTCGAAGAATTTATGCGGGAAATGTATACCGGTATAACCCTTATATGGTGTCCAGTGAACAAGTAGTGGTATCGAGATGTGGAAACTTTGTACGTATGTCATAACATCAACAATATCCATTGCATAGCATTGGAGATCGATTTACTACTATAGACCGTTAAAATCTACGATCATTATACCTCAGCCGTACCGCATCAATTATTGATTGACTTTATGATGTATGATTTATCTTAGTTTATCTTGGTTGACTTTGGTTGATTTTGATTGATCTTGGTTTAACTTGTTTTCTTATGTTTTTTTTGCAAGCAGGCCGTACGCGAGGATGATACCCTATCTGCGCAGGACCATGTTAGCTGCTCAGATACGGAAATGGACCAAGGCGAGGGCTTTCACTGTCAATAAGGTGAAGGGAATCCTGGTCAACCACCAATCAGACGACTGTGGCATTTACACCCTCAAGTTTATTGAGTGCTTAGCCCTTGGACAGGGATTTAAGGGGTTAAATGATAAGTTCTCCCACTTCGAGAGAAAATTTCATGCACAGATCCTTACCTGCGGTTTGAAAATGTTGATAAGCAGGTACTCATTATTGCATCACAAGGGCTGTTTTTGCAGTGGAAGTAATTAACATTGTATATAGCTTTAATTAACTTTGTATTTGCTTATATTTCCATTGTATTTTCTTCAATTAATTTTGTACATATATAGTTTATAACCATTGAAGTAATTAACTTTGTATATGGCTTCAATAACTCTTTATACATATCTAGTTTATAACCACTAAAGTATTAATTTTTCTTCAATTAACCACATAAATGTACGTATGTAGAGTTTGGTCAAAGTAAGCTAAACAAAGATCCGCCGAACTCCACCACACATTGGCGGATCTTGGTTGAATTGGTAGTGCTTAATTCGACGTGGCGGATCCTCCACAGTTGTTTGAGCTCAGAGCCAAAATCCGCCAAATTCTGCCATACTTTGGCGGATCTTGGTTGAGATTCGTAAGGTTTGTAAGAAGAAAGCTCAACCAAGATCATCCAAACTCTACCACAATTTAGCGGATCTTAGCTGAGCTTCGTAAAAAGAAAAGTCAGCCAAGATCTGCCAAACTCTGCCATAATGTGGCGGAACTTGGTTGACTTTGGTTGTGCTTAATGCGACCTGGCACGGTTGGCGTGCGCTTACGTGGTAGGATCGACGTGGCAGATATAACTCTTCCAAGACCAACCAAGATCATCCACACCGTTGTTTTTATGCTATGGTTGATCTTAGTTTAGCTTAATTAGACATGGTAGATATAAATTTAGCTCATTTAACTTTAACTCTACAATGTATATTTAACGTAGTATTGTAATGTCGATAATATAGTTTAGTGGAGCTTGGTAGACTTTCAAGATTGGACGTCTGCTCTACATGTCCGAACGTTATGTCCCACACCGTTATATTGCGAACAAATAGTCACCTTTTGGACATTTTGCCTCTAATGAGCACTCAAACCAACTTCTCATCCGCGAGTTCTTTGACCGACCGGGTTGGTTACGTACAATAGGAGGTAAACAAACTTTAATCGACACCTCTTCGGGTATTGGAAGTGTTGCATCTCTTGGCATTACATATTTAGCATATGCATCGTACAAGTAACTCGTATAATAGTAAGGATCTGTGAGCTCGATCTTCGAACACTGTTATGCTTCTGCTATGTCTAAGGCATGCACACAATGTGTTTTATTTACGTCAAACCTTTTGCAAAAACATATTTTCTCCTTTAAATTAACAACATGTGATGAGGCCGAACACGTGACAACCGTTTGATGCTCGTCAATGTTTTGCACATTGTATTGTGTGGCTTCTAAGAGTCTATTCTGAATGGCTAAATAAGAAAAACATTAATGCCAAAATAACCAAACTCCACCGAACTCAATTAAAATCTACCAAGATAAACGAAGATCAACCAAACTCTACCAGATTAACCAATATACACTAAACTCTACCAAGATCAACCAAAATCAACCAAAATCAAACAAGATCAACCAAACTCTAGCAAGAGGTTGATTAAGCTCAACAAAACTTTACAAAAGTCAACCAAACCTTGCTAAATGATACCTTAAGAAGTTTTTCGATTGAAGATGTGAGAATAATCGTTGTAATCGCCGCCTTTGCCCTCCTCTTTGAGAACCACCTTGTTAGCATTGCCCTTATGGACTCTACAAGTTGCACAATAGGAAAAGTTTGCACTTCAGCTAACGCATGATTGATAGATTCTGCAATGTTTGACATGGTGAAATTATATTTATTCCCTGGAAAATGTGCACGACTCCACAAATGAACATCTGCCTTTAACAAATACTCATACATCCTTTGATCTAGTCTCTCTATTTGGCCGAAGATTGCATTAAACTTGTCGCGCCTATATGCAGTTGCAACCTTCTTAAACAGCGTAAAGGACTCTCCTCCTTTGAAATTTTTCAAAATATTTTTTCGTATATGGTAAGTGTAATGATGGTCAACTCTTGATCAACTCTTGATATCCTGAATAATGTGGTTGAGTTGTCTAAAAAAAATTCCAAAGATTCATCATTTTCTGTATCAACCACACCAAAAGCCATATGGAAAATGTTGAAATTCCCGTCTTGCATTGTTGCCATGAGTAGAGTCCCTTTATATTTTCCTTGTAAAAACGTTCCATCCACAATGAAAACCTTCCTCATCTATACAAATCTTCTGATGCTTGCATCAAATGCAATGAATAGAAACTTGAACCAAACATATCCATCTACTTCCAGCTTGATAAGTGTTCCCGGATTTGCTCGTGTGATCCTATATAAATACGAAGGAAGTTCTTCAAAACCATTCTCTGAAGTACCTCTTGTAACTAAAGTTCAAGCTTCTATTAAAGTATGATGCGCCTTTCAGTACATGATTTGTACAGAGTTAACAAAGAGAGGAAAAGTTAAAACTCAACTAAAGTGTACTAACATATATCAAACTCATCCAAGATCAAACACACAGTTTTAGATCTCTGGTTGATCTTGGATTACATGGTAAAGTTTGGTAGAGCTTGGTTGAGCTTTCTTCTTACAAACCAAACGAAGCTCAGCCAAGATCCACTAAAGTGTGGCAGAGTTTGGCCAAAATTTGCCAAACAAATCTCAACCACACAACCAAGTTTTGCCAAACTTTGGAGGATCTTGGTTGTCTTTGGTTGAGCTTAAATCTACAAAACTTAGATCAACCTACCAAGATCTACCAAAGGGTTTTAAAGGCTACAAAGATCTACCAAACAGAAGACCCAACACCACCAACAAAATCCAAGTATAAACGACCCAGAATATCGGACGTTGCTTGACGTGCCCGAGATGACCTCTCCGTAACTGAGCAACTTTGTTCTCCACAATATATTTGAATATAGAAATACAGACTTTCAGTATCGTGGCGTGAAGCCCAGACTATCCATATGCAGTTTGATACCCAACATCTAACAACTAATAACATTCTCGTTGATGATACGACATCAAAATCAAACCTATGTAAAATAGAAAATTTCTTCAACCTTGACTCAAAATCCTCTTTTGTGGGATATGTTTTTCAAACACCTAATTTAAGTTACCTCAATTCGTTGTCTATGTACTCATCATTAAATGTCGAGTCTTTTCTTTTCTTGTGGGGAAGAGTTGCACTTCCTCTGAACACTTATGAAGTCTTCATCACCGGAGCTTGCACCATCTACATCATCACAGTAGTCGAATCTCATTTCTGCTTCTTTATCGTTGTCAACATGTTTCTCTTCTTGTTCGAGAGTTGATACTACGAGTTTTAACCCTATATCCTACTGCAAGTGCACAACAAACGTAATAGTACTTAGGGGTCGAATTCCTCAGAGAACCAAGTTACACTCTCAATTTCTATTTAATCGCAAGCTATATCAATCGAATGAGAGAAGTGAATTCTAACAACTTTTATGTGAATGTAATCAAATAACTAAAGTAATCGGATGTCGAGTATTCATTCGGGAGTTAGAATTCTTGTCAGGGAAATCATTCAGGAACTACTCTGATCTTATTCTCGGGTTGAACATAAATAAAGGTAAACCAACTCTCATTGAATCTACCCCTCTATTAATAACCTAAAGCTCATAATTCTCGTTGGTTTCAGATTACAGATAGGCTTTATCGTTTAGATTCAATTACCCACAATCCAACCTAGCATCAACTCTCGTTGGTAGTGAAGGAATTGCTCTTATAATCTAGTTCTAGTTCTTAACAATCTTCTGGAAATTTAACAACCTAAAATCATCGACTAGGTGATCAGGCTAATCTATGCAATAGACTCAAGTATTAGAAGGAGAATCATCTATTCATCAATCCTATTTGTTCACCAACAGTGAATTCTAAAACCCTAGAATCCCTAGATCCGATCTAAGATCTACTCAGACATAGAACAACAAATTAGGCAAGTAATGATGAAATGAAACTAAAATTGCATTAACAAAAATAAAGAGGATTCAAAAATTCTTCTCAAGTATGAAGAGATCCTCTTCCTAGCTTACAAACTCTTAAAACTCTGTAAAATTCGTTCTCTCTCAACTTAAAGACAGCTCTCAAATAAAAATAGGAAAATAGTATTTATAGGACCCAAAACAAGAGCTGAAAATCGCAAAATTAGGTTTCTGCGAAAGGTTTTGACCGATCGATCTTTTGGATGATGAATCGATCTTCTCAGAAACAAAGTCGTTCTTCAGATCGTGCGCATAATCCTTTCAAATCATTGATCGATCGATCCTTGGTAGATCGATCGGTCCTTCCTTTCGTGGAGAATGCCGAAAAATGCTTCAAACCTCTCCAAAGTCCACCTTCAAACATGATTCCAACTCTGAACGTTTTTGACCAGAAATCTCAATAAAACATAGACGAATTTCCCAAATATAATTGTAATAATGAGCTCAAAACAGACAAAATATGAGGAATATCAAAAGTCTGCCTAGCTCTACCACACGATGAATCAAATCGTTCACTTTCTTCCGCCCGAACATGAGATATCCTTGAAATCTCCACACAAAGACGAATTGACTCTTTCCGAAATTGTTGCACATACCCACACAATTGCCTCTCGTTGGTCATGAAGATATGAGGTGTATCTTGTGGTTGTGCGTGCATGAGTTCTTTTGATATGTAACTCAGTTTTACCTTGAAGATTTGTTGATTTAGATAGAAATCTTCATGTCTCTCTC
>JAKUCM010004036.1:0-57457 GCA_023374145.1 Lepidium sativum
GACGCGTTCTTGGTTTCTGACCATCTCAAACCGACCACTCAAAAGCCGTTAATTAGGGTCGGAAATAGCGTTTTTCAGACGGTTATTGACAACAATCGTTGTCAGAATCAGCTTGGTTTTCTTGTAGTGTCTATAACCTAAATTTTCCAAATTGCAGTAGAATAAAATTTAAACCCACCACTTCATATTTAGATATATCAGAAACAAACCAACTAGATTATTTGTTTCTTAGTAAGACAGAATTCAGTTCGCTAAACTAATTTTCAGTCATTTTTATTGTTAAATTTTTTTTTTTTTTTAGGAGAAATAAACATTGAAACTAAAATAAGCACACCAATAGATGAGTTGAGTTTGATTAACTTAAACAAATAAGAAAATTGACAAACTCAAAGAATTTCAACTTCATCGACTATCCACTTGTTTTCTTTTTTTTTTTCTTTTTTTATAATTAAATTTTGCTTTACGGCCTCAAAAGTCATTGACGTCAAAGATTAAATACAAAAGTATATCATATAAACTAGGAACTATAATAGTATATAATAATATTACTAATTTTATATAGATATGGAGAGAGAGAAGTACCTATTGCCGAGGAGCTTATGGAGACGAACAATGAGGTCTTGTTCTTGTTCAGTGAAACTGCCATTATTCACATCAGGGCTCAAATAATTCCACACCATTTTAGCTCTAATTAACAATTTTCTAAAGTTAAAAACCAATTGACTTCATTTAAGAGACATATGTAGTCTACACAGAAAAACTTGGGATTTTAGAATTTAGGGTACCAATTTTCTTAACGATACAATTTCATTGGCCAGTGCCGTAAGGACATAGCCCATTAGAATGTTGTCTTCTTCAATTGACCATATATACTTATCTTTAGGCTTTTTGTGGCTAATAAGTATCTTTTGTTACATACTAGCTAGGGACCTTTCTACTATTTCGCTTATATTATTTATATAGGAATTTGGTTTTTACGTAGTATATATCAGACTTTGTACAAGAAAATAATTTTGTTCACTCTAGGTTTGTTAGATTTTTATGGCTAAGTACCTTATATGTTATACTCTTGAGATGTAAAGAGACAGTTTATATTTTGTATATTTCCTATTAACTTAGATTAAGTACCTACAATATCTCTTTATTGTATTAACTAAGTTAATCGAGTCTAACTGTTATATAAATATTTAGCCTAAGGGTTTATGAAATACATCAAAAACATTCAGAACTCTAAATATGTATCAAGTATATATATATATATTAGAGGTAGCTTTATTCTATGTTTGTTACCCTAATTATTAAAGAACCTTTTCAGCTGAAAATCATAATTACAAATTTCAATAAAAAAGGAGTTTTATCTACATCAATAAATACTGTGGTGGTATGCAGCATAAAACAAAAATGTTATAAACCATGTTTTTGTCATTTTGTAATTTAATCCATTATTTCAGATCAAATATCAATTTCAAAAGAAATTGAACATAACTTTCAAACTCGACCTAACGCAAACCCAATTTAAGATGAGCAGAAAATAATATAAACCGACCCAAAACCAATTTTGGTATTGAACAAAAAGGTTACACCGTCTACTAATTATCCATTTTCAGAACATATAAAGTTATAAACATATGGATCATAACATGTAATTTTGTTATGTATTACATGTTAAGTTTGATGTATCATTGAAATGTGACTTGAGTTCATGAGTTTGGATATCAAAAAAGACTAATGTCACTGTAATTTTGTTGATACGTGTGTGTGTGTGTTTTTTTGTCATTTATTGCATTGTCCCAACTAATAAGCTAAGTGGATTGAAAATGATCCTTCTGACAAGTAAAGCTTCTCATTTAAATGGACGAATAAAAGCTTCTCTGTTCATTTGTCTTGCTTCCTCCATTTTGCTCTCTTGTATGTTGATTCTAGAGCTTGCTCTATATGTTGTTTTTATGTTGAGTACATAAAAAGAATATAGATATAAATGCTCTCTGACCAAACAGAGAAATTATAAACTATTATTTCTCGAAACGTGGATATATAAATATATATATATATATATATTAAAATAAAACATTAATACAATAATGACATTATGATTTTGAAAATTTATTAATTTATAGTAATCTTAATTTATAAGAAAATTACTTTCACAAAAATTATAAGATATATTCAGTCCATAATTTTCTAAAACATGATTTAATTTTAAAGTTAGAATATTTTTAGAGTTAATTTAGATTTTTTCTAAGATTTTTTGGTAAAATACTTTATGCTATGATTTTTAAATATGTCATATTATGTTCGTATTTCTTTCCCTGTTCCTATACTTTACTTTTCTGGAAAAAATTATGATTTTATTATATTAGGACTGTTAGATTTTTAATTTTCGGAAACACTTACACATAAAAAATAACAATTATGTCTACAATTCTTAACTACGTTTTATTACAGTTGGATCAATAATATCTAATTTATAACCTAAAATTTATACCATGTCTTTTTTAAATATACAAATAACATATGTTGTGGAAAAAATCAAATACTGACCCGATGACTAATAGTTCAACTGGAAAGATATCTTAGAATTATCCAAGAGATCACACGATTAAATGGCAGTGGTGAAATATCTGATTCTCCAAAAAAGAAATTTTAAATAGTATGGATCTCATATCCCAGGGAGAATAAAGCCCTACTAACTCTGAACTCATTGGTCATAAAATAAAATCAGATTCTGAATATTTTAGATTATATTAACCATCTAATAATTTTTTGGCATTCTTCACTTGTTTTTTAATCGATAAAGTAGTACTCTATAATTGAAAAATTTAGGCGTTTTTCACCAGTTTTTACTGATAAAGTAGTACTCTATAATTGAAAAATTTAGGCGTTTTTCACCAGTTTTTACTGATAAAGTAGTACTCTATTTTTATTAGTTTTATCGAAATTTCAATTTTTAGAAATAGACAACGCTAATCGGCTATCACATATCGCTATACTATCTCAGTTATACATGTCTAAAACTCCAACAATGTTTTACATAAGAGCTTATAAAAATTAATTATTCACTTTTTTCTTTGATTCGATATTAACGGAAATAATGTCTTAAATAGAGCTTTGTTAGCTGTCATAATGCACGGGTTTTATCATTCGGAATTTCGGATGTCTAGTAATGTTATAATTATAGACATGAACCCTTCCCTGCTCTTTACAGATTCTATTATTTCATTCATTAGTTGTAATTATAAAATAAATCATTTGTTGTTCAAATACAAAATTTAGATTATACGTTCGCAATGTTACAAATGTCTGACATTATTTTGTGGTTTGTTTTTTCAAACTCTTTGATATAATCCGAGAAATTTCCTTGTCAGAATTCCATTGCTTTAACTTCGATATACAAGAGAGTAGAACTTGTCCCCTTTTTTTTAATATGTTGACTGAGTTTCTTTTAAAACAAATTTTAACTAAAACTCCTTTAGATAGTTTTTTTTTATTTAGCAAAATGTAGGGGTGGGCATTCCAAATTACGATTCTGCTACGTTTCTATTTCTTCGATTTTACGGTTTATCGATTTTATAAAATTTGAAACCATTGAAAACCTATTTAAAATTATAATTGATACAATTTTTTTTTGGTTTACGGTTTATCGGTTTTATGAAAATAAAAACCATTTTAAAATCGTATATGTTTTTCTAATTGCATAATGCCAATTCCGAGTATATAGATTTAGGATATGTTCGAATATTTTATCAGGTTCGGGTTCGATTCTTCTTATTAGTCGGTTTGGTTCGGGTTTCAAGTTTTGGGTATCGAGTTTTATGCCTAGAGCTATCTAAAATTATATTTTCGCTCCATTACATATTAATTATTAGTTGTCATTTAAAATTTTTTATTTGTTTCAAATTACTTGTCATTCTTATTATCTAATATAATTTTTGTATAGAATTTTTAAATATATTTTTCTTATAAATTCTATAAAATACTAATAAATGATGTAATTAAGATAGTAAATTAATGTTATTTGTAAGGTTAATATGGTTAACATAAAACAATTTAGAATGATAAGTAAAAGAAAACTAAAAGTAAGAGAGTAAAATTTATTTCTATCATTCAGCCTAACAATCATTCTCACATTACAAAACTTATTATAATCATACAAATAAACAATCAGTCTAAATTTAAATATATTTAGAAAGTGTAGTCGAACCATTGAACCTAACACCAGTGTTTTGAAACATTTGGATGGAACTCCCGATTTTTAAGGGATCCCAATTTGTTAAAATTAAATTCTATAACTTTATGTATATTGGTATATAGTAACATATTGATATAAAAGTAGAGAAAAAGGTATGTAAGAGATAGATAACAAAACTATTCTGCTATGATATAAATTTTTTTAAAGAAAATGTAATTCATATGGACCCCCTAATATTTCAATAATATTTCTTGCCTTTCTATATTAATTATAATACTAAAAAATTTATAGAAATATGTGGCTAAAGGGACATCTTTACTAAAATCATGCAAAATTCTTAAATAAACACAAAAAAATATCACAATAATAACAAATACGAAAATGATAACTATGATTCTGAATGATTTGCTTGCTCATCATCTACCTTAATACTAGGTAGAGAATTTGAATTCTACTCTACCTTAATTTAAGCATTTAGACTAGAAATCAATTTTTATGGATTTAATAATTGATAAAAAAATAATTATGAATAGTCTACAAAATAAATATACTTACTCTGCAGGTGAGACCATCTATGTTTATTTTCCCATTCATATATTAGTGACACAATATGAGAAAATGCGGATATAATAAAGTGGTCTGTTTGCAAATCAGAGATAAAGGAAAAGAAAACATGTGCCCATATATACTTGTATGCCTTTATATGCATTTTTTCTTTGTTTTCTTTTACTTGATTAATCTAAGCACAAATATTCTCTTTACAAGTACTATAAATCACATTAATCATGTACATATACGTCCATATTTATATATTACTATATTATTAGTTGTACAGTTACACGGTAGAAAATAAAATTGTATTGAACATTTATAGATTTTATCAATAACTTTAATTAAAATATTTTTGTGTCAGTTTTGAATTTCTATTTAATGGGAATAAGACGTACAAAAATTGATGACACAAATTCTAAGATTTAAGTAAGTGACATAAAAGTATTCATCATGATCGTGATGTATATGTTCTGCATAATATATATATTATTTTATCTCTCCTAAAAGGGTAAAAAGGTCTTTAGCAGATTTGGTAAAAGTTTGATAACTTGACACTCCAAACCATAGATCAAATCCTTTTATTGTCACTTTTTAACTGAAAGTTTAAATATATTTATGGTATTTTATTACATTCTTTCAAAAAATATTCTGGATCCACACTACTCCTGCCTATAACCACACTTTTATGGGGATTATATAAAAACGGAAATCTTAAGTAAATTCCAATTTAGGATTTAGAAAAAAACAAGGAACTACCTATTTTGGTGGGTATACGTGGACAAAAACAAAAGAAAACGTGAAAATTCCAAACTCTATTGTTTTTATATTAAGTTTCTTAGATTCCAAATCTTTGCTTTATATTTATATATTGTTAATCTCATACAAAAATCTACGAAATCATCTTTACCAGAATCATGCCTATAATACATTAAAATAGTTATTTATCTTAAACTACCAATATTTTAAAAAATTTAAAGATCATAATTTTACAAATTTAATTTACTTAGATAATTTAATTCTATTTATATTATTTCGCAAATATAAATATATTTGATGATTGTAGAAGACAATAGTTTAATAATATTGTCATTTTACAAAATTTTAAAGCACTAGAGATCAAACCTCATATGTATAGTAGTAATAACAGGATATTAGATTAGTTGACAAAAAAAAAATATAAAATATAAAAAAGTATTTTTAAAATAGTATTTGAAAAAATTAGAAATAAATAACTTCAAATAAACTGAAATACACGAATCAGTTACTCATGAACCTCAATAGAATATAAAAAAAATGAGGTGAGTATAAATACTTAGTGAAGAAATCACTTCTACCTATTGAGAATTAAAGTTCTAACTTAATTAAAATAAGTATATTATAACCACATAAAACAAACATCTATAACTTGGAGTTTTTCAACGAATTGTACCAAACATGCAAGTCCACTGAAACAGAGCTCTAGATGGCTTCAGAGCTCTCGGTTGGGAGACCACAACCCATAGCTCGATCCTCCCTACCTTGTCAACAGTTTTTGGGCTGAAGCCAAAATACTTTAGAGTTGTCTTTTAGAGAGTGATGATACAGAATAAATATTTGGCTACTTTAATAATAACTATAATAAAATGATAAACAGTAGGGGACCTTGTTGGGCTCCTACACCCCCCTCCCCCAAATAACAAATTGTATGTGAATGTTTCCCTTCATACAGTACTAATTAAACTAAAAATAAAAAACTCATAGACCAAATCCTTACTTTGATTGGCCAATGAGCTGACTGAAAATCGCAGGAAAAAATAAGCCTAATAACAAAACCCAACAAATACTTTCATGCACAAGCAACATAAATGAATTAAGGTTCTACAGTAAACAATACAATTGATACTTACGGGTTAAGCTACATGTAGAATTAAGGTATTGAACGGCTTGATGTTAGTAATTCACACACAAGGATATTTATACAACAGTTTAAGTATGCCCTAATTAGGTTCAATATCGGCTAAAATATATCCTAACAACTTTAATAAAATATTTCATATTCTATCCCCAATACTCTCCCTCATATTAGAGCATAAGGATCTTAAATGTCTAACTTGGATATTAGAAAAAGAAATTGGTCTCGACCCAATGCCTTGGTCATGATGTCTACGAGTTAAACACTAGTACGAACATGATGTAAAGTAATGATACCATCCCGAACAACATCATGAACTACATGACAATCGGGCACGATGTGTTTGGTACATTCATGGAAGACTGAATTAGTAGTCATGTGAATTACAACTTTGCTATCACAAAATAAACAAACAGGCGTATCGTGTTCAATACCCAACTCTTTCAGTAACTTGCGGAACCACTTTATGTCGAGAAGGGCAACTGCCATCGCTTTGTATTCGCCTTCAGTGGAAGAATGAGATAGTATCTTGTTTCTTCGTCTTTCAAGATATTTGAGAATCTCTGAGCATAAGAATATAAGTACTCAAGGATCATCTGGTCAAAGGACAAGCAGCCCAATTTGAATCGCTGTACACTGTAAGTGACAAGTTGGCATCAAATTTTTAACAATATACCAGCGCTTTGGGCTCCTTTCAAATATCGGACAACATGTAAGGCATCATCCCAATACGCTTCACATGGTGACTACATAAATTGAGACAGAACATGGTTTGAGTAACACAAGTCTGACCGAGTATTGAGAAGATAAATCAAGAGGCCAATTAATCGCATATACTTTGTTTGATCACTTAATAGAGGTATGTCATCCAAAGCGAGGCTTATGATTATGTTCCACAGGTGTTGAGGTTGTCGTAGATCTTAAAGCCCGTTATCGGAGATCACATCTAAAGCATCCTTACGTTGAGACAAGTAAATTTCATCAAGACTATGACTCACTTGAATACCAAGGAAGTGCTTCGATTTCCCTAGATCTTTCATCGAAATTTTTTTGCTAAGATAGTCCTTGAAGCACTGTACCAAATAACTATCACTTCCACAAATCAACAAGACATCAACATAAAGAAGAATTCGAATTTCCATACCTTTCTTCGTGTAGGAGAAAAATGAGTAATCATCATACGATTGTGTAAACCCAAACTTTAGTAAAGCATCCGATAATTTCTTGAACCAACATCGTGGAGCTTGCTTAAGTCCATATAAAGATTTTAGAAGATGACAAACCTTGTTCAAATGAGAATGACGGAAGCAAGGAGGTAACTTCATGTATACTTCTTCCAAAAGATCACCATGATGAAACGCATTGTTAACATCCATGTGGTACACGTCCCAACCTCGTGCAACCACATACCTAGCAAAGATCGTACAATAGTTATTTTAACAACATGAGTAAATGTTTCAGAGTAATCCATGCCTCCAATCTGATTGTTGCCAGGAATCACTAAACGTGCGTTATAACACTCCACTGTCCCGTCAGCATTATAATTGTCTTATAGACCCATTGAGAACCAAGAGCCATTCTGCCGTCAAGAAGATCAAAAATATCACATGTATGTTGATCTTTAAGTACTACAACCTCTTTTGTCATTGTATTGTCAGATACTTTTATCTTAACTGCTTCGCCAAAATGCTTCGGTTCTACGTTGTCCGATATGATCACCAAATATGCCTAATGAGAATCTGAAAGTTTTTCATCGGAGATAAAGTCTGTGAGAGGATAAAGGGACATACCTTGGACCGTAGATGCAGAGGCAAAGCAAAGGCAGGTCAGGGGTATATACTTTATACAAGATATTGTACTGAATGTATTTTTTCAGCTTGACTGAAGGCTGAACAATCAGTGTAGTACGACGAGGTGAAGCATCTTTCAGAGGATCCAAACTTGCTTGTAGATACAATACTAGTTCTTTGGGCACCATATCAGACACAAGTGGTATTGTAGACTCGCTAATTTTAGTGTCTGCAGGAGAAAGCGAAGTTGTTGGTGAAATGTCGGTCGTATCGTCAATTGTACGACTCGTGACAGCCATAATAGTGGGACTAGAAGTTGCAGTTAACGTGCTCCCCTATCAGGTATATAGGTAGATGACGGATGATCCTCATTACCAATGCCAATTCAATATATATATCAATAGTGGTGGTGTCAACATTCGAGTCATGAACAGAGTGACAAAGGCGATAATACGAAAATCAATCCTCATGAAGCACAACATCTCTCGAAACTAAGAACTCGTCATTAGCTATATCATAAAATTTCCATCCCTTTTGACCAAAAGGACATCCGACAAAGATACATTGGCTACTTCGTTCATTGAACTTGCCTTTCTCTCGTGAAACTTTGTGCACAAAACACTCAGATCCAAAAATACGCAAACTAGCATAATCTGGCTGAAGTCCATGAAGAAGCTCATAGGGTGACCGACCCTTATGTATTAAATACGAAGTTCGATTTATTAGATAAGTACGCAGTAAACATAGACAACAATGCTTAAAAAAGAAACGCTATTGCAACATTCAAAATATGCTGATGTTTTCTCTCCACCCGTCCATTATTTTGAGGTGTAAGACAAACATGAAATTTGATATAGAATCCCTTTTCTTGAAAATAAGATCCAAGACACATAAACTTTGTTCCATTATCTTTGCAAACAACCTTAACACTATTTTGAAACTACTTTTCTGTATATGCAATGAATTCTTTCAATATTTGTTTAACCTCAACCTTCAACACCAACAAATATGTCCAAAAGGCATGAGAGTAATCGTCGACCATTGTCAAAAAATACAACGCCAACTTTACAGTATGGTCCTCACACATCACTATTAAAGATAACAACTCAATAGCTTTATTACAACTTTCTGGAAATACATCTCTTGTTTTTTGCACTTAAAATAATGTCACAAGACAAAGAATGATTTGTAGAAAAATTAGAAAACAAAAGTAAACTACATAAAACTGAATAAAAAATGTTGCCAAATGACCAGATTAACGACACTGGAGACTGAATTCAACTTGGTTGCAGCATGTGTAAAGTAGTATACTTCGTCATGCTCTTCACCAGCTCCAATCAACATCCTCGTGACATGGTCCTGCGAAACCATAATCGCATCAATGAACATGGCCATGTAAGACGTCTGTTTTAGTAATTTAGCAACTGAAACCAAAGTGCAATTTAGCGCATGTACATATAACACATTATCCAATGATATAGCATCATAAAATCTAAATAGTCCCGTATTTACGGCAAACGTTTTACTTTCATCAGCGAATCCTACTGCACATGGAGATTTTTTTTGCAAATTTTGTAAACAAAAAAGGTTCCCGGTCATGTGATATAAAGCTCATGTGTCAACAATCACGTCACAAAGACCCTGCTTACCGGAAAATTTGTATGTGTTTCCCAATTTTGTAGTCTTACTCGACTTATCCACCAGAAGTTGTTGCAGTAGGTTCCATTTATCTCAGGTCATCTCGGGAAAGCTAGAGGAATTCAAATTTGTGGCATAAGCAGCATTGGGCCCAACCATCTATCATGATCCACTCAAGACCCATGTTCTCGTCGACGTTCAGCTCCTCTCCCATGATCACTTTTATTGGTTATCTCGATCGACCAATTTAGAAACCCAACAATCTGCCATAATGAGTGCACACTGAGTTGTTCTTCTTCAATATTGATGAGTCTGAATTCGCCACAACATCAGAATTAGCCCGTGAATGAGCTATAAACCCGATAACACTTTGTTGTTTACGACTAAGAGATGACGACACTTTCTGCTCCTTATGAACCATGCGCGAGTAAGCTTCTCCAAGAGACTGCAACAGGTCTAAACCCAATATCATGGCACTCACAAACCCAAATCGATAATCATCAAAGCCCATGCAATATTTACGAAGAATTTATTCTTCTCCCTCATTAGAAAATTGTTTGAAAGCACCACAAGTACAATTTTGAAGAAAATGTTATATTTGTAATTCTTCCCACAGTGAACATAAGCGTCTGTAATATTCTAACACTAGATATCCCTATGTTGACATGATGCGAGCTACGACATAATTTGATGCACACAAACAGCATTGCTCACGGAGAAACGCTCCTTCAACTTGTTCCACAACTAGTTTACCTCCGTGATAAAGGCGATGATGGACTTCACCTTCGGCTCAATGGCTGCACTTATCCACCCAACTATCATTAAATTGACATTTTGCCAATTCTCAAAATCAGGATGATTCATCGTAGGCTGAGTTAGAGTTCCATTGACGAACCCTAATTTTATATTTGCTTTCGAAGCACTCAACATCTCAACTTGATTGGAGAGATAAGAGCACTTGAATTATCCGAGCTCGACAAGTTGTAAAGGGACACTTTCACATGGCTGGCACAACAACAACACTACCATCGACTTCATCTTCGACCATGACTAGGTTATTTTTAAGAAATTTTTTTTGTCAGATCTGATACCATATAGATTTACGTACGAAACGACTTGACTTTATTGATTCACATACAAGGATATTTATACATAAGTTTGAGTGTGCCCCAAT
Source organism: Lepidium sativum (assembly GCA_023374145.1). NCBI lineage: Eukaryota > Viridiplantae > Streptophyta > Magnoliopsida > Brassicales > Brassicaceae > Lepidium > Lepidium sativum. Next base: position 11,235 of record JAKUCM010004036.1, read on the forward strand.
TAGGTTTGATCTCTGCTAAAATATATCCTCATAACATTAATAGAATATTTCTTATTCTATCCCCAATACTACATGACCTTTGATAAAACTTTACCTATATCTACATGTCTGATAATCCTTTTGCCTTCTTAGATGTATTCTCTATCCAAAACCAGCTTTGATATAGCATTCCTTGATTAGATCTACTTAGAAATTAACCTTAAATTCATCGTAACTCTTTCAATAGAACTCTAATTCACAAAATGTTTGAGGTTACGAGTTCTTGAGAGAGAGAGAGAGAGATCTTTTCAGACCTACAAAGATCTCGATCAAAGGATTAGTGACTGAAAGAAAGTCAAAAGGACAGGTTTTTTACCAGATTGAGGTTTCGGTAAGTGACTTTAGAAATTATGAGGACAGAGATCGTGACTTGGAATTTCGAGAATGAAAGTGTGAGGAGAGAATGAGCTTAGGAAGCATTGAAATTAAAAGAAAATAAAGGAGATCTGATTAGGTTTTTGGTTTAGGTTGATAAGACCTTATCTAAACATTTATCTTTATTGGGTCTCATGGCCACAAATTTGGTTTACAACTTTCAGATTTGAGTCTCACACTAAATATTATATATCACAATTCGTTCAAGGCTTCAATAACTTGAGTCTAAACATCATTGAAACTTCCCAAGTCACTCCAACTGCACACTGAGCCAACTTGCTCACAATCCCCTTAACTTTCTTGGATCTTCCATGTATGTTATTTCAACCAGTCAAACGAGTCGTCTTCTACAAACTCACTGGGTGAACTTGTGATCATTTCCACCCCATTATACTTCACAAACTCAAGCACTCTCTCTCCCTCGTCCTCATCAAATACCTCCTTCACTTTCCGTCTAATTTTGTCTTATGATTGGTCATTAATCAAGAATTTGACTCAACTCAATGAACAAATGATTGAGTTGGTGAGAGACGATGTTGTGTTAGCTATGTTTGTTCTCTCCACTACTAGAAAACAACTCATTTTGACTATAATTATAATCATAAAATGATCAAAATAGTTGTTTTGATTAAATTTTGACCAGTAGAAATTTCCAACCAACGATTTTTGATCCTTCAATTTTGATCAAAACTTAATCAAAACAACTATTTTTGATCAATTTATGATTATTTTCATGGTAAAAATTGAGTTGCTTTCTAGTGACTCGCCAAAAAGGAGTCATAATATTTTAATAATATTAGGATTGGTCAGAATAGTTTGATTACTTAATGACCAAATATTTAATTTGTGAAAAATTGATAGATTTTTGATCATACTTATGTTGACTAAAATTTTGGTAAATTTTTTTTGTCACAATATAACATGTTTTTTTTGTAGTGCTCTCTTGAAGATGCAGAGAGACTCAAGGAACAAGTCAAAAACGTTTCACCAGATCTTCACTTATTACACGGGATAATTGAGAAAAATACATGTGGCACTTGGATGCACTTCAAAACGCGGAAAATGCATAAATAGACATCGATATAGTGAGAGCGAGGCCATGCATGTTAACACATGGACATAAGATTTTATTGGATAGGAGCATACTTTATAAATAGGGAAGGTTGGGTCACATAGAGTCTTGATGTACAAAATAAAGATGAATTCTTCTCAAAAGTCACAAAACAGAATCTTGACAATTTTCTTTATTTTTTTGTCAATGTGTTCAAATGTTATATCTCCGAACAACATTTATTTTTATGTTTATATCTATATTTATATCCTTGTTCTTGTTTATGTCCATCTTTATGCTCATATTTCATTTTTGTGTCCATATTTCTCAAAATGTTCATGTTCAGAGCACAATATCACCTCATGTCATCGCGTAATTGATGAGAAAAATTATTACTCTTTTTCCCAAACAATTTATCAAAATCGAGTTATCCTTTTTGACTTGGGAATTGACTCGACTTCTCTTAGGTTTTAAGCACTACCGCAAAGCTATTTCTATCACCATCATAGTTTTCATTACCTTCATCAAAAATAAATATCTAGAATCATTTCCTTATATGGAAACTATCTGTAGAACCCTAAAAAGGGAACTGTGTATCAACTGTGAATGAATTGTCAACAGTGTGTTGTCACAGAAGTATGACGGTTTTCAGTGATAATCGAATCCAAAGATAAAACCAATAACGTATTGGTTTCATAAACACTTGAAACCAATACCAACAAACGAAAACTCTATGTACTCTCGAGTACTTACATTTGATCGTAGGGAATTGAACTTTTGATTGAGTGTTTATGTAGTTTGAGACTCGAAAAAAATCGTAACCCCAAAATAGTGAATGAAGTCTTGTATTGATAGAGGTAGGAGACTTCTTGTTGAAGTAATGTTCCTACAGTCACGAGTCAAAGACATTGAGGAGAAGGTGGAGTTGTTGCCACGATCTTAGGAGGACTCGATCATGTTGTTGCCGCAGTTTTAGGGGTTCGAATTTGAATTATCGAGGACTCGGTCTTAGGCGTCGAAAAAGGAGATATGAATTTAAATGTATCAAGAATCGGTCTTCCTTGAATCTTGGAGACTTGATTTGATTCCCAACCAATCAATTTAATTGAACCAAACCAAAATTAATTTTAAGTTTTAATATACAATTTTCTCCAAAATATTAAACGCACATGGAGACCCCTTTCAAAATCTATTCTCAAGACCCAATACCCATGCCCGAGCTTGGGTCGGCGGCGCGCGCGTGTGTTATTTGCATCTTTACTCACACATTCCATAGTGTTAACCTTTTTAAAAATGACATAAACATGTCCTTATAAATACAACACAAAAATACCCAATATTTCAATGTGGGACAGATGACATTGTTTTTTATCAAAAATTTGTCCAATCTCGTAGGTCCATTAGGCTCATTTCAATTCACACTCAACCAATTATTTTGAAGCCCATATGCTAAAAAATAATGGCCCAACAATCCTCCACATGAATATTAAATTCCTCTAGACATATGCAGACTTAAAAAATAAATATACTCTAAACGACCTAAACTTTAAACGACTCGACTATACTAGAAGACTTACTTTACTAGACTAGAGAGACTTTCGAGAGTATAAGCGAAAATGTAGTTGTATCTGGCAGGTTGCATTTTTCAGCTTTGAACAAATCATTTTTAATATATATCGGATTTACTTGGCTGGGATGTCTTGAACCACCCAAACTTTAATGTAAATCTAGACAACAGGTATCGCGCAACAATATTTTCTGGTATAGTTTTTTTCTCTATTTATGTTCATTTTGGCCATGAACATTTCCTGGTTTATCGTGAGTGAACTTGGAGAAGTGAACCTAACTCTCATTCTCCTAGAAACAGCCACATTTCACACTCATTAGGTGATCTGCCAGTAGTTACTTTTCAGAAGTATCTTGCCATACTCCACTATTGTGAAACTCTGGAATCATTAAAAGCCAATTCTTATCCTTATACATACACACAGGAGGCACTGCATTTGAAAGAATTGGGTATAGACAGAAAGTCTTACAGTGCTCATTGATTCAATTTAGTTTAGTTTTCTCTTTGAACCTACATCTTGGGATCTCTAGTCACGTAGGTCGAGTGTCCATCAAACTTCGTCTTAATTCATAGGCTTCAAACCCATCCATCTTGAAGATTTTAGATCTTGTTCTCGTGCTAGTCCTTTGGTGAAGGGATCAACTAGATTATCACACGACTTGACATAATCCACATTGATTACTTTGGTTGTGATCAAGTTCCTAATGGTTTTATTACGTCTTCTAATATGACGAGACTTACCATTATATAAATTGTCACGGTCACGAGCAATTGTTGATTGTCTATCACAATTCATGCGTATAGCTAGCATAGGTTTATCCCACTCGGGAATATCTTCTAGCTAGTTCTGAAGCCATTTTGCTTCTGTCGCCGCTGCGTCAAGAGCTTTGAACTTTGACTCCATAGTGGATCTAGCTTGAACTTTTTGTTTAGAATATTTCCAAGACACTGCTGCATCGGCAAGCATAAAGATGTAGCCACTCGTTGACTTCAAGTTTTTTAAGTCGGATATCCGATTTGCATCGCTATATCCCTCCAAAGTTGCAGGCTCTTTACCATAGTGTAAGCCGTTGTATTTGGTATAACGTAAGTAGTTTAGTACTCTAGGTATGCCTTTCCAATGTTTGTGTCCATGAGTACTTGTGTAGCTATTTAGTACATTTACTGGGTGCGCTAAATCGGGTCTAGTAAAACTGTTAAGTACATCAGACTCCCGATCAAATTCGCATACTCCACTTGTGAAACCGCTTCACTAGAATTTTTCATCAGATGAAGTTGAGCATCGATAGGAGTTTTCGCTGTCCCGTTTGAGTACGTCTTAAACCTTTGAAGTATACTTTCAGCATAATGGGCTTGGGATAAGGTAATACCTTTAGTTGTCCTGATGATCTTAATACCTAGGATTACATCCGCAATCCCCATGTCTTTCATATCAAACTTCTGTCTAAGCATGTTCTTAGTCTGAATGATTAGTTATTTTCTTACTACTCATGATGAGCATATCATCTACGTATAAACATAAAAGAACATACTCATATCGAGTATATTTTGCGTAAATACACTTATAGCACTCGTTTATGTTGAAGCCATTTGCTTTCATTACATTGTCAAACTTCTCATACCATTGTTTTGGAGCTTGTTTAAGTCCATACAATGACTTTACAAGTTTACACACTTTTTTTTCTTGTCCGGGGACAACAAACTCTTCAGGTTGCTTCATATAAATTTACTCTTCTAACTCTCCATTCAGAAAAGTAGTTTTCACATCCATTTGATGGATTTCTAGGCCTCTTAATGCTACTATACCGATTAACATTCTTATTGAAGTTATTCTCGTTACCGGAGAATAAGTGTCAAATAAATCCAATCCTTTTTTTTGGCGGAATCCTTGTACCACTAGCCTAACTTTGTACTTATCTACGAGCCAGCAGTTTTCAACTTTGTTTTGAAAATCCACTTACACTCGAGTGCTTTAAAACCTTCAGGGAGATCGGTTAACTCATAAGTATGATTTTTCTTGATAGACACCATCTCACTGTTGACGACTTCCTTCCATAAATATGCATTTGGTGTAGTCATGGCTTCTGTGAACGTTCGAGGTTTGTTCTCACAGAGAAAAACCATCATGAAGTCATCACCAAAATATTTTTTCTTACGTGCCACACACACTTTAAGGTATTTGACAGAAGTTACAACACCTTTACAAAGTTTATAGGATGTCTTTCCAGTGACTTTGTGCGGAATTTTGTTAAGAATATAAATTATCGTAAGAAGCGCTCCCCCCCCCCCCCTCTCACATGTTCTGGGGTAGCCTGGATTCTTGCAGTATTGCATTAATCAATTCTTTAAGAATTCGGTTTTTCCATTCCGCAACTCCATTAGATTCCGTTGAATAAGGGCAATTGTTTGATGAATGATTCCATGCTCCGTACAAAAAGCATTAAATTGTCCATCATATTCCCCTCATCTATCACTTCTGACTACTTTTACAGTCTTATTAAGTTGATTTTCAACTTCGAGCTTATAATCTTTAAACTTATTAAGTGCCTCATATTTGCTTTCTAACAAGTATACATAACAATATTTTGTATGATCATCTATGAAGGTTACAAAATATTTTTTCCCACCTCCAGTTGGACAATATTTTAAATCACATAAATCTGTTTGAATTAGAACTAAAGGTGTGGTTGTCATTTGCACTTGGGGTGATGGTGTTTTTGTGACTTTAGTTTGTACGCATACTTCACATTTTTCTTTGCTCATTTTGCATTTTGGTATTAGGTTTAATTCATTAACCGGTTTAGCGACATAAATTTACATGACCTTATCATTTGTGCCAAATATTAAAGGACTCAAGCAAGTAAACAACATGCTTAATATTATTCATTGAATTGGTTACAACATTTTCAGAAACATTTTCAGAATCATTAGCAACATTATTCTTAGGAACACTCTTAATTATCTCCCTTGATGGCTGGTTGGATACACATCTTGACCAGTTCGTCCTTCACGTAGCCTCTTCCTAGGAACACGCTCCACTTTTTGAGTGTGAGAAAGTCATTCTCAAGATGAGCTGCGAATCCACCCTTGCACATTAGAGTTCGAGAAATCAGATTCTTCCTCATATCGGGCACGTGCTTCACGTTTTTCAGCGTGATTTCCTTTTTCGAGGTCATCTTTAACACCACAGAACCCTTTCCTTCGATCTTGGAGGCAACTTCATTACCCATAAGTAGTGCCTCTTCACACTTGTTTCGCTGATAGATGCTGAACATCGACATGTCATTGCAGATATGGGGTGTAACACTAGTATCGTACCACCACTCCTTGGTTATCTCATGGCAATTATTTGCCTCCGTATCCACAACATAAAGATCAGCCTCAGTCAAGTTAGCCTCATAGTTTGCCGCTTTCTATTTGTTGTGATATTCCTTGGACATATGACCGTGCTTACCACAAGAGTGTCATTTACCCTTGAAGATTTTCCTATGCTCCGCAGCAGGGGTGGGTGCAGGAGCTTGCCTCTTGTAAACTTTCCATTGAGCTTCAAAGGCGGGTTCACAAAGGCCTTTTCTTTCCCCTTGTAGTCCACAAATTAGCTTTTTCCCTTGTAGTCCACGTTTTTATTGTGAACAACCACATTCACGCTATGTTCTTTGATTTGGATTCCATTGGCTTGACAATTCCTATTTTCCGTGTTCAACCTTTGGATAAAGTCTTCTTGCATCATCACTTTCCTCTTGTGCTTGAGGTAGTTCTTGAAACCAACTTGGAGAAAGCTTCACAATGAAGCAGTTCACCGTGAAGATCTAACATATCGACATTCCCTCTGATGTGACTTCTTGACAACTGGAAAGCCTCCACTTTTCCCATGAATGGCTTGTCATCCGCCATATGAAACTCTAGGAACTTTGCTGTTGCATGCTTTTGGCATCCAGCATCCAACCCACAAGGATTTGGCGGTCTTCTAGTCACAGTAAAGAGCATACAACAGCTCCACAAGATGACCTAGGATCCATCCTTTGGTCATGTAGTCTCATTGGTTCCAAGTATCCACAATACCAAGGGTATAGACGTCACCACATCCTTCTCTAACTTGAGGTTGATCCTCTTCGAGGTATCGTGAGAGGTGCATTGCATGAAGATAGAACTTCATTTTGTTTGACCACATCTTCAAGCTTTTGCCGTTGAACTTCTCAGGTTATAAGCCTTGGCATGAAACTTGAAGAGAAATCGAAAGTTGGTGGAGGCGGAGGAGGAACATGAACGATCTTCTCACTCACTGCTTTTTCCCTTTGGCTTTTCTCTTTTGCAGACAATTTAGCCTTCCTTTTATTTGCTCTTTCCGAATCAGCCGGGAACAACTTTCTTCGACATGTCTCATTCGTTAAAGGTGGTTCAACATCCACAAATTGAAAATCTTAGACATTGGTCTCCATTCTTCTGACACAAGTAAACAGATTGTATCAATTGTCAATGTCTATTATTATAAAAGATACGGGAAACTTAGAGAATGTAATTTAAATTGCGAGTTTATATGTTTGTATGTTCTCAAATACATATAACAAACCCAAATTTCAAAGTTCAAAATTCAAAATTCAAAATTTAAAATTCAAAATTTAAAATTCAAAATTCAAAATTCAAAATTCAAAATTCAAAATTCAAAATTCAAAAATTCAAAATTCAAAATTTATAATTCAAAATGTTTAATTCAAAATTTAAAATTTTAAAATTTTAGAATTCAAAATGTAAATTTTAAATTCTAAATTTCAAACTCGCAAAATCGCTTTGCTTAATCGTTTTGAACAACGATTTGCACAGCCCAACAATCACGAAATTTCTTTAAGAAGAAGAAGAAGAATATGCAATTCGTGAACTCATTATCAATACAGTTTGGTTATGTGTCTGTGTAAACGTTTTAGAAACGAATCACAGATTCTTTAATAATCGAAATCTTAATTTTTTGAAACAATGGATAATCGGAAAAAATGGAGCAATTTCTACTTTTATAACCAAACAATGATCCAATTCGTGTAGTCTTATTAAGGACTCAGAGATCCTTGTTTTCTCAAACACAATAACAATTCACAAATCCAAAGGATTTTAATTCGAGTTAAGACTGTAAAATCCTAAAAAGGGAACTACAGATATACTGTGAATGAATTGTCAGCAGTGTGTTGTCACAAAAAATAATTGGAGTCGAGATTCAAAAATCTCTTTCCTTTACTCGAATTATCACGCGCAGTGTGACGGTTTTCAGTGATAATCGAATCTCATTATAAAATCAATAACATATTGGTGGACTCATGCTCCTACAATTACGAGCTAAAGGCGTTGAGGAGAAGGTGGAGTTGTTGCCACGATCTTAGGAGGACTCAGTTATGTTGTTGCCGCGATTTTAGGGGTTCGAATTTGAATTACCGAGGACTAGGTCTTAGGCGTCGAAGAAAGAGATTTGAATATAAACGTATCAAGACTCGGTCTTCCTCGAATCTAGGAGACTTGATTCGATTTCCTACCAATCAATTTAATTGAACCAAATCGAAATTAATTTTAAGTTTTAGTTTACAATTTTCCCCAAAATATTAAACGCGCGCGGAGACCCCTTTGGGGGACCCAAGACGCAAGACCCAAGACCTAAAACCCAAGCCCAAGCTCAAGCTCGGCTCCGCTCGGCGGCGCGCGCGTGTTGTCTTTCCATCCTTACTCACACATTTCATAGTGTTAACCTTTTGAACAATGACATAAACATGTCCTTATATATACAACACAAAAATAACTCAATATTTCAATGTGGAACAACTGACATTATTTTTTATCAAAAATTAGTCCAATCTCATAGACCCATTTTAATTTACGTTCAACCAATTATTTTAAAGCCGAATGCTAAAAATAATGGCCAATACTATCTGATATAAATTCATCGATAGCATCTTTAAACTCTGGAAGATAAGCTTTAATTTAACGTTCTGATTTGACACTGCTGGATTAAAGAACACTCAAAAATTTAATAATCATCAAAAGTTATTGAAAATATCTAAACTGAGAAAAATTAAGGCAAATAGAGGGAGAAAGCTCTTTATAATACAACTCACAGAAGATCTTCGTTCTATTTAATTTTCTTACCACACAATAGAAAATTGACTTCTTACGCAAATCATTATATTCTTCAAAATGATTATGATTCTATTAGCTACATAAAGGAGGGATAATTACGTCATTTAATAAGATAATTGGATTCGGTTCGTTGTGGCATTTTTAAGAAATTAAAAAAAAACATATTGTGACATTAATACACAAATGGTATATTCTACAACTTTTTCTTTAAAAAATGGAACTATTTCCTCTTTTACAAAAACAAAGAAAAAGAAAATGGAACAACTTCCTATATTGGTGGGTACGCGACAAAAATAAAAGAACATATTGTCAGAAGAAAAAACAATTCAATTTGATGATACATACATGTGACACGATTTTCTGTCCCAAAAATCACAGAAAACGTGAAAATTCCAAACTCTATTTGTTTATACTATTTTGAGAAGATTACAGTCTTATCTACATACATTCATATATATATATATTGCTATTTACATATACAAATCTACTAAACCATTTTTACTTAAAAATCTACGAAATCATTCTCCACAATAATCTCCAATGACTCTAAGCATCATCGAAACTGTCCGAGTCACTCCAGCCATCAACTCAGCCAACTCGCTCACAATCCCCTTAACTTTCTTCGATCTTCCATGGCTCTTATTTCAACCTGTCAAACGAATCTTCTTCTACAAACTCACTGAGTCCACTCGTGAGCAATTCTTCTCCATTATTCTTCCCAAACTCAGGCACACTCTCTCCCTTGTCCTCTGCAAATACCTTCCTCTCACTGGCCATATCACTTGGAACCCTAACGAGCCTAAACCAAACATAATCGTCTCACAAAACGACGCCGTGTCGGTAACAGTAGCTGAAACAAACGTTGACTTTTCTCATCTTTCAGGGTTTGGTCAACGTCAAGTTTCTGAGTTACATAACTTGCTTCCCAAGTTACCAGTTTCCGATGACTCAGCCACCGCTTTCTCTATACAAATCACGTTGTTTCCTAACCAAGGATTTTCAATCGGTGTAGCAGCACATCATGCCGTTTTGGATGGAAAAACGTCAAGCATGTTCATCAAAGCTTGGGCTCAGATCTCCAAACAACAACATGAAAACATTCCGGTGAGTCTAAATCCATCTTATGATCGATGTTTAGTCAAAGACTCGAGTGGACTCGATGAACAAATGATCGATCTGGTGAGAGGTCTAAAAGAAGACAAAATCAACATCAGGAGCTTGACTCCATTTCCTGCAAGAGAACTTGGAGATGACGTTGTGTTAGCTACGTTTGTTCTCTCTCGTGAAGATGTAGAGAGACTCAAAGAACGAGTTAAGAACGTATCACCAGAGCTTCACTTATCGACGTTTGTTATCGCTTATGCTTACATATGGACTTGCTTCGTGAAAGCAAGAGGAGGAGATGGAGAAAGATCTGTGAGTCTACTCTTTGTTGGAGATTGTAGAGAACGTTTGGATCCACCACTTCCGGTGACTTATTTCGGAAACTGTATGTTTCCGGTGGGTTGTTACGATCGTAAGGCGGTGGAGTTTATGGAAGAGAAGGGATTTGTAACGGTGGTTGAGATTCTTAGTGAGTTGGTTAAAGGATTGAGATCAAGGAAGATAGAGACAATAGCTAAGGCGTTTGAAGTTGGGTTGGATGCTCAAAGTAGGAGTACACAGTTTGCGACAGTAGCCGGGTCGACCCGGTTGGGAGTGTATGAGTCGGATTTTGGGTGGGGAAAACCCGTTAAAGTTGATATTGTGTCCATTGATCAAGGAGAAGCTATCTCAATGGCTGAGAGAGGTAATGGATTAGTTGGAGTTGAGATTGGAATGTGTCTCAAAAAGCCAGAAATGGACAAAGTAATTTATTTCTTTAAGAATGGTTTAGAGAATAATTGAGTGTTTGTGGAAAAACCTATTTCCTATAAAGAAAAAAGTTTGTCCGAGCTTTTTCCATTGATATTGCAATTAATAAAAACAAAATTTGAGGTTAAAGAATTCCTTTACTAACAAATATATCGACAAAATTTAATTTCTAAATTTCTAACACTATATTAAATACAAATATGTGAAGTTGAATTTATATGGAGAAAATATAAGAAGTACCACTCAGATTTTTTATCAAAAAAAATATTAAAAACTTTTAAAATATGAGTTACTAAAAATTTCTTTTACTACACTGCAAATATATTTTTTCTAGAAAAACATTTTCAAACAATATAAATAATTTGAAAATTATCTAATTAGTTTTTTACATCCGCAAGTTTCTGTACTTGAATTTGACTCTAAAATTCGCATATAATAGAATTTGAAGTTTCAGAAAGAGAACTTAAAAATTTGTAAGAAAATTCCCAATGAGAAAAACTTTAAATACATTTTATAATATATTATATTATTATACTCCCTCTGTTCTTTATTAGTTGATGTTTTAGAAATAAAATTTGTTTATTTTTAATTGATGTTTTAAGATTTTTATGCAAAATTTATTGCACTTTTAGTATTTTTGACTCTTTAAATTCTGCAGATTCATTTGTGATTGGTTAAAATATTTTGGAATTTGTGATAAATTATATTTTGCTTAGAAAAAATAAAATAATTAATGATTTTTTAATATGTGTGAAATGCCTAAAACATCAAATATAAAAAAACAGAGGGAGTATGTGATAAAAGAAGTGTGTCGAAATTTTTTTCACTTTCTTCTATTGCATTTCTTTACAAAATATAAGTGTCCTATTTATAGGACTTTTTAAGTCAGTCAGTTAACATAGATATTTTATATAGAATCATGACGAGAAAAAAAAAGTACAGTGACATAATCTTTCCCTGAAATGATGGATATCATAACGTAATTGACGCATTCTGATACTGTGAACATGTTTTCTAAATGTTGTAGTGGGAAGCACTTTCGTGAACAGATCGCTGCATTGTCCGATGATCGAATATATTGGATATTCGCTTCTTGAGTCTTCTCAAATTCTTGTGTGTAAGAGAAAATTTTTGGGGAGATATGCTCCGTTCTGTCGCTCTTAATATAACATTCTTTGATTTGGGTGACACAAGCGACATTGTCTTCAAAAAATTTTGTTGGCTTCTTATTTATGACTATTCCTCTTGCTTCTTGTATGTATTGAGTCATCGATATGGGCCATACACACTCTCTACATGCTTTGTGGAGTGAAATTTTTTTAGCATGATCCGGTTTGCGATCAGGCTTTATGTGGGTCTGATAAATAGCATGCATTTCCAAAACCAACAAGATCAACACTAGAATTTGTATTATAAATTAATCTCAAATCAGTTGTTCTCTGAAGATAACAGAATATATGTTTTATTTCATTTCAGTGTCTGCGCGTAGATGACAAACTATATCTTGCAAGCAAATTTGTACCAAATGCTATATCAGGTCTAGTGCAAATTGCAAGATACATGAGTTCACCAATAACGCTCATCTAAGGTACTTCGAGACCAAATACCTCTTCGTTATTTTCACAAGGTCGAAATAGATCTTTATCGATATTAAGTGATCTATTGACCATTGGGGTTCTCAAAGGAGTCGCTTTATCCATGTAAAAGCGTTTTAAGATCCTTTTTGTAAATTTCAATTGATGTACGAAAATTCCATTTTAAATGTGCTTGATCTCGAGTCCAAGAAAAAATTTGGTTTGTCCAAGATCTTTCATCTCAATTTTTTTCTTCATATGAGCTCTTGTCTCATTAATTTCCTTTGGAGTTTCAATTATGTTAAGTCATCAACGTATACAACAATGATCACAAACTCAAATATAGATTTCTTAATAAATACACAAGGACATATTGCATTGTTGGTATATCTTTTACTCAACAAATATTCACTTAAGCGATTATACGACATGCATCCTTATTGTTTTAATCCATAAAATGATCGTTGTAATTTGATTGAACATATTCTCTTAGATTTTGAGCTCAATGCTTCAGGCATTTCTAATCTTTCTAGGATTTTCACATATATATATATATATATATATATCATTATCGAGTGATTCATATAGATAAGATGTCACAACATCCATTAGATATAATTCTATGTTTTAAGAAGCCGCTAAGCTCATCAAAAATCTGAAGGTGATTACATCCATTACCAGAGAGTATGTTTCTTCATAATCAATTTCCGATCTTTGAGAAAAACCTTGGGCAACAAGTCGGGCTTTATACCTTGTTACCTCATTTTTCTCATTTCTTTTTCGAACAAAAAATCATTTATATCCAATAGGTTTTACATGTTATGACAATAGGTCTAAAAAGACTTTTCTTTTGTTAAGGGAGTTTAACTCAGTTGTCATGGCCATTTTCAACTTCTTCCAATCAGACCTTTTCTAGCATTCTAGTACAGTCATTGATTCTCGATCATCACTGTCATTATCAATTTCTTTTGATGCAAAGAATGAGAAAATTTCATCATCATCTTCTATTTTATTTCTAACTCAAATATTTCTGTTTTGGGCATAGAGTATGGAAATCTCATTTGTTTCTCTATTTTCCTCTTTAGGACTTTTCTTTGTATAATTTGGATCTTCTAGACCATTTTTATTTAATTTTCCCAAAATATTTTTATTCGGGGATTTCTATCTTTTGATCCCATTGATCTCCCTCTTTTCAATTGAGCTTTGGGTTCATTTGTTATGTTTCCATCGTTTTGTTCTTCCGGAACAGTAACTCTTAATGGAACGTTCATAGGAGGTATACATGACTTTGTTACTTTTTTGTATCTGTGAATGCATCTGGTACTTGATTTGCCATATTTTGTAGATGTACAATTTTTTCAATTTCTAGATCATGTTGTTTCGTAGGGGGATCAAGGTGCCACAAAAACGGTGTATACCATGTAATGTCTCTTGGAGCTTTGCATCACCAGATATAGTATTCACACTTCCGACGAAGTTGTTTATTTTAAGGGAAGAGAAATAATTCTTATCTTTAAGCATTGTGTGCGTTGTAGCACTATCTGCCAGACACATCTCCATCCTTGTTTTTGAATCTCAACATTTTCGTATTTGAAAATATTTATAAGAAGATGGAGTAATATAATAAAAACAAACTTTATATTCCAACACAAACTATTTTACAAACTATTTTGCATAATAAAACAAGGCAGAAAACAACATTATGCAACCATAACTATTTAAACATCTTGTCATATTTTCTTCTTGAGGAAGATTTTGGCTTTCATTGTTATGTATAGAATCAACAGCGAAATCAGCCACATCGAGATATGTATCACTATTTATATCATCAAAAGGGTTCGACATCACAGTCAAAAGAAGGTCTAGCTTCATTACTTTGGTGTACGGCAGGTACGCAACCAATGTCCTTTCATGCCACACCTATATCAACTTTCCTCATATTGCCTCCATTTTCTTTCCCTTTTGACCTTTTATTATTCCTTTCATTGTTGAAATCATTAGGATAAGATTTTCTTCCATGTCAACGTCCATGTCCACGTCCATATTCTCCTTGTCCACGGCCACGGTAATTACTTTGACCGCGTCCACGTCCATCATTAATATAATTTGATAATGTAACATTCACTTCTAGGAATGATGCTGATCTAGTAAGATTGATGGTTTAGCATTACAAGTTCATTATTTTGTTCTGCTACAAGGAGAACTTGCATTAATTCGGGATACTTCGTATATCCCTTAGCCCGGTACTGATGTTGCAGGACTACATTTCCAGGATGAAATGTTTAAAGAGTTTTTTAGATCATATCATAATCACTTATTCTCTCTCCACATAACATTATCCTGAAAGTGATTCCGACATGGCAGAATTATATTCACTTACACTTTTGTAATCCTGAAACCGAATGTTTAACCACTCATGTTTAGCTTTCGGTAAGATTACATATTTCTAGTGATTAAACCTATCTTTAAGTGATTGCCAAAGATCTGCACGATCTTCGTTTGTTATATATTCATCTTTTATACCATCGTGAATATGATGGACCAAAAATATCATAGCACTAGCTTTTTGCTCATCTGAAGTCGCTTTTGACTTATCGATGGTATCGAGGAGTTTACTTCCTCCAAACTGCATTTTTGCTGCAACTACCCATCTCATATAATTATTTTCCGATATATCAAGGACGGTGATCTCATGTTTAGCCTAATTTGACATAATTACTCCATAAATAAAAATTTATTAATTAATTTTTAAATATTCTACATAATATTATTAAAATATAATACAAAATAACATATTATCTACACAAAAAAATGAAACAAACAAGCAACTACAAGGATATATGAAGCACAAATAGTCAGACCAACAGTTATCCAAAATTATTCGAGAGTGTGTTCAAAAATGAAAACCCGTAAATTGAAGAAATAATTGTAACCAAAGAAAAAAGTTAAAATCCAAATAAACATTTTTGTGATGGGAATAAAATTTGGAGTGAAGAGACGAGAGAAGAATGAGTGTATTTAAAGATTAAAAAATTGTATCTAGACGTTGGAAATAGTGATTGGAGCCGTTGGGTATATATATATATATATAGATGTATTATTTTAATTTTTATAACTGTTAGGAAATATAATCAAAATAAATTTATCAAAATTATATCATGAATTAATCAAATTACAGAAATAGATAATCACATATTAGACATTAATCAAAATAACATTAATTTAAAATGTATTTTTTGTCTTCTGAACAATTTGTTTATATATATATATATATTTTATGTTTTACCGTTCTTCAGGAACGTTTTGTAAATGTCTTCGGGTCATTTTATCATTTGTTCTTCAGGAACAATTTGTAAATGTCTTATGAACATTTAAAAGTATTGATCATAGGAGGCATAGCCTACTATATGATCATGATCGTAAAGACAAAGCCTATCGACTGATTCAGGGAAGGCAATACATATCTTCCCAAAATTTGCATCTAAATATGGAGACCAAATCATCATACGGTACTTCAACTATTATTATAACTTATAAAATTAATATATAACATATTATATCAAAGTATAAAAACAAATATTACAAAATTTAAATTATATCTCTATTGATATTAGAGAATCTTGGGCTGATAACATGTTATAAAATAAGTTTAAATATATTTTATAATATATTATATTATTATATGTGCGGAAAGAAGTGAAATTTTCTTCACTCTCGTATATTGCATTTCTTTACAAAGTGGAAGTAACCTATTTATAGGAGGTCGGTTAGTAAATATAGATATTTTATATACATAATTATTATATCTATAGTATATGTAATTATTAATAATATATATTTATAACAAAAGTCACTCGTTTTTTTGATATTCTGGGTTATTTAGACTCAAGTAACGTTTAACCGCTGTTACACTGGGGTCAAGGGAAACCGGGTAAATATCCTTAAAAATATCTTGTAAAATGTGACTTTGTTTCTGTGGGGGTCAAACTTAGGTAACATACGACCGTTGGCCCTTGTTCTTTCTCCAACACCAATAGACTACGATGATGTTGGCAAAAATCACTCGTTTAGTAAACATAGATATATCATGTATACAACATACATGAGAAATAGAAAGTATTATACAAATAGTGACACAACTCTTTCTAGTAACAACAATGGACATTATTTTTCATCACACGACCAATCTCACAAATGATCAAAGATCTGATCCACTTAACTTACTTACCTTGAAGTCTTAGTGTATATGCTTGTAACGAGATAAGGACTTGTTTCAACCTCTCTTTAGCTGCTTCATCGACCAGGTTTCCTTCTGCATCGAATTTCTGAGGTGGCTGAAACGCATTGAGAGTAAACTCTGGTTTGTTGATGAAATGAAGATCAAGGAATACTCCGATTTGTCGAAGATGATATTGTGATCTTCCTCCACCAAAACCTCCTCCGGTGCTTATAACAGCAGCAGGTTTGTCAGCCCAAACATTAGGTGCTCTTGAAGCCCAGTCAAGTGCGTTCTTAAGTGGAGCTGGTTTAGTCACAAGTAAGTGTAAACAGTCACAAACTTGATTTAAGCATGAGCTAATATAACAAATCATGTCACATTCCTCAACAGTTAACATATGTCTACAAGATTAACAGACACAGAACCTGAACCAAATCCATAAAGATTTGGAATTTAACATAAGAAGACAAACTCTAAATTTCACAAGCTAAACAACAAACGAGTCATGTCACAGTCTTAAACACCAAACAAGGCTCAAAGAAACAGAGCTTGCATCATAAAAATCGAAATTTTCACAAGTTAGGAACATCAAAGAGTAGTTAAATACCAGTAACATAACTAGAGAGAGTTCTTCATCTAAGCGTAAGTCTAGTCTCATCAGATAGAGTTACAGTAATAAGCCAAAGAAAAGCCATATATTCACATCTAAGAGAAGAAACATTTTGTTCAACTACCTGAAATAGAGTAATTGTACTCAGGGGATGCAAACAAAATACTATCAGCTTCTAGAATCTTCTGCCGGAAAGCTTCAACAACCGGAGGATAAGTACCGTTAATTTCCAGATCGGTGTTAATTAACGGTAACGGAGATATATCAATATACTCAATCTGCATTCCCGGAACCGATTCCTTTGATAAATCGATCGCTGCAAATTAACAAAACCTCAAAAGTTTGACCAGAATTATTAAGTAAAAATTACGGAAAAGGAGAAAGGAATATACCGGTGCGGAGGAGACCAGTGTTGAAGGATCCTTTACGGAGTGAACCGGAAAGAGCAGCGACTCTGATTAATGGTTTAATCGCCGTTACTGCCTCCATTTTTTCCGATGAGAGAGCTTCACCAAATGTTGACTTAGGAAGGAGGATAAGATTCGGTACTTAAAAGATGACTCCACTTATCGTGGCTTGGGCCTACACTATTTCACTATGTGTATATATATTAGTGGTCTAAAAGATTATTTAACAAAAATTGATTAGTCACTAATGACATTGCAAGCACTATTACATCAAATATTCTTCTGAAAGATTTAAATTCAAATAGGAAATTGATTCCTTTGACTGCGAACAAGTAATAGATTGATTTGTAATAGTGGTTTATAAAATGTCAAAGCATAGATTATGAGACAATTACCGAACCTTACGATCTAGTTGTTATTTGTTAACAAATAAAAATTTATTTGAAGTTTTTTGGTTGGAAAAAATCATTTGAGATTTTAATACACTATTTTTCTAAACTTTCAAAAGTGTTTAACTAGTTATATTTTTAGAATTTTGGTATTCTTTTTTTTTGTCAACGGCAAATTATATTGGGCCACGACTGGCCGGCCCAATAGCCAAATTCCTACATAATATAGGTGGAAGAACTTGATCCCGGGTTATACAAATGTGCTGCCTTAAGTGGACTTACCTCATGCTACTAGGCTAGATGCCATTTGTGAATTTTGGTATTCTTACTTATTATTTTATAAGAAAAGTTAGATTTTATAAAAGTAGTGTTGTTATTTTTGAAAAACTAATTTTTTCAACTAAAATATTAAATTTTAAATTATAACTAACAACTAAAATTAAGGATTGAATTTTGTTGCTTAATAACTTGGCTATAAAACCGGCTAGTTGTGGTCTAATATTAACAAAAGAAAAACTAAAAAAAATTAAACCAAAATTTGATCCCAAAATTAGAGACAGCCTTAGGTCTATTTTTTTTTATTTGAGTTGTGTTTTCTATATATCATATTATTAAAAGTCTGAAAGATTTGGGATATTGACTACAAACTAATTGTGATTAAAAAAAAGCTTGAAAACTAAAATCTAAGACCTGATAGAAAAACAGCATCTATTCACCTATTCATAGCCCAATAAGAAAAAGTCATTTATAGTGAAAGATTATCAATTGACGATATATTAAACAAAACAGTAAATCAAATTTAGTTTGGTAGGTGAATGGTATATTTTGGGATAGTCATACACTTCCTAAAGAAGAAGTCTAAAGAGACTGCGAGTTTTTATTAAATTAAGAAAAAAGTGTGATCGGAATCCGACGAAAGGTTATATATATTTGAAAACTTTGTAGTGCGCAAAAGAAAATATAATCGATAGTTGGTGTGTGTAGTGGTTTTATTTTATATTGGTTTATGTTTTGTTTTCATAATATAATTTGTAAAATATAATTTTTAAAATTAAAAAATAAAATTGAATGCAATTTAACAAAAAAGAAAAGCCAATGAGCGGCATCAAACAAATCCTCTTTAACCCTAGGCAGCTAATTATCTCAAATCTCTTCTTTTTTTGGGGTGCGGTGATTTTCACTGTAACAAAAAAATCATCATTTTTAGTCTTAATGTCTCTTTCAGCTTTGGAATCTACGAATTGTATGGAAATGGTTCAAGTTAAGGTGATTGTGTGCTCGCTTCTCTGTAGTGACGATGGTCTGTTTTTGATCGAAGTCTCCGGAATGGCTTCTCGGTCCTATGGTGGTAGTTTGAGTTAAGGTCCAAGTTCGGTTCTTCTTTGTCTGAGGACGATAATAGATGTGTTTCTTCTCCTTTTTACTAGTCATGTTTTTTGTTAGACAGCGTGTTTAGCTTTAGTTAGGTTTTTCTACGATTCTCTTACTCGTCTTATTATCCGTAAGACTGAAAATATGGGCGAATTCGACGCCCATAGCTGTCAGAAGTGGTAGGAAAAAATGTAGTCGTCGGTACAAGATGGTCGGAAATGAGATAATGGTACGTCCTTGTCGAAATTTTCCGACACCAACACGTGGTCAGAAACAGCGTCAGTGGTCGAAGGAAACTTGTCGTCGCTGATGGTCGGAAAGCAGCCGTCGCTGGTGGTCGGAACGGAGCCGTCGCTGGTGGTCGGAATATTCCGACCACTTCCTTCGACCAACGTTATTATAATATATTATAATTAAATTATTTTTATATTAATTTGTATATAATTTATGAATATTAAATTATTATAATAAATTTTATAATTAAATTTTATTTGAATTATAAAATAAATAAAGTATTATTAAAAAGAAAATATTTATTAAATTATTTGTTTTATACATATTCTTAGTCTAGTTACGCGACGATGTGAAAGACATAAAAGCCTCTCGAAATTTAGCGAATTCGAGCATCTGACGCTCAAATTCCCGTAATTTGGCGTTGTTCTCTTCAGCCTGGCGCTCCATCTCCTCTTGTTTGAGTCGCATCTGGTTGAACTGCTTCCGTTCTGACGGCGTCAGGGAACTTTGCGTCAGACGAGCTGGCACTCCATCAGAAGTCACAAGGTTGCCAAGGCCGAACGGTCGACCTTTCGTACGGGGAGTAGACTGTCGAAATATGAGAATAATTAAAGTAAAATAAAGTTTGTAATTATTTAAGTTAAAATTGATTGTACCTCGATGACGAGCTGATCGATCTCCTCCCGAGTTAGTTGAGTAGAACTGCCTTCGCCTTCTTGACTGCGTTGCGTAAGTATCTCCGTAGTCTTTCGTCTGACCGTCTCGAGAACACCGAGCACCTTCTTGTCCTCTACCCGCTTTGTCTATTTGTTTGTGTGGGTATCCTCCATCAGGACGAATAAGTCAGGTTCCTCGCCAAGTTGGGATGCCTACAAAATAAAATTACAATTTTGGAACAATTTAAAATGAAATGTAAGTTAACTTAAGAAGAGGTTACGAACCAGGACACGGGAACGCTCCTCAAATGTCTGAGCACCGTTGTTATGGGTAGCGACTCCTAAACCTCCGCGAGTGCTGTTCCGGTTGATGGAATTTATGGATGCGACTTTCTGGGTGTCCTCGTGTTCCCAGTAAACGACGAACTATTGGAAAAGTTCAGGTCTGCATCGAGGAAGCTGTTGTTTGCCCGCCTTCCATGCTTGCTTCCACTCATGAATGTTGTTTTTGTATGAGGCGCGACACTGCTTATCAAACTCTTCTCTGACACGCGGAGTCAACTCGACGTCCCAGTTAAAATCTTGCTGAACAAAATAATTAATTTGCAATAGTATAATATAACTAATTGTAATATAGAAATCTAAAATTATACTAGAAATTTAGGAAAACTTTACCGTAAAAGATTTGAACCAACTCTCCTGGAGTTCCCGGGGAAAATCATTGTACCTAGGATAGGCTTGGGGAAGCTGGTGCTGAATCATTTTTAGAATCGACTTCTTGATGCCTTTTTCATAGCGAAACCTGGAAAAATAAATGGTAAGTAAAAATCTGTTTAATAATTAAATAAAATTAAATGTACGACAATATTTAATTAGGAGGGAAAAATAAAATACCAAGAACCACCGTTTGGATCGAACACGGGAATGTGACGACGACCTTCTGCAGTGAGGAGTTGGTCAATCGTCAAGTTGGCCACAGAGCTTTGTGGTTGGGAATCCGGAGCTGAATCCTGGACAGGACTCAAACTCTGTGTCTGGTCCGAGTCAAGTACACCACGTAAGTGTCTCTGAAAAGTCACTGTAACTAGACCTGGAAAAAATAAAATTGGAACGACTTATTTTTAAAAAATAATTGAAATTAGTAATAGGTTGTAAATACTTTTATAGGTATCATGAAACTTATTAAATTGTCCATATACTTAAAATTACTTATAAAATTTGGAAAACATATATACAGATTTTTAAAAATACAGTATTTTTTAGTATAATACTGTATCATTTATTATTAAAATATTGTATTTTTAAAAATATTTTATTTTTTATTAAAATACTTTAATTATTAAAATACTGTAATTTCGTATAATTAAATAAAAATTGAAAAATGCAGAAATCGTGAAAAGCAAGAACGAAGAGCGAAGAGCGAAGATCGAAGATCGAAGACAGCGAAGAACGATGGAGGACACGAAGCAGAGCAAAATCAACCGTGATTCTAGAGCAAGAACATTCTAAAACGGCTAAAATCACAAACTAAAACGGCGAAATCAATCGCGAAACCACATTCCCCACAAATCATTTCCAAAAGCAATTTCACAATTACACCAACATAAACCCAAAATCCGCCCAAGGATTACACCGAACCACACATCCAATTCCTATTTCTAACTGTTTAACCAACCTAATTCAAGCATTTCTCAAAATCACTTTCTAAAAATTTGAGAAACAAAATCAAAATTGTTAAGTATAAGGTTGAGAAACTTACATGGGTTGAGTGGACGGGAGGAAATGGAAGGATTCCGGTCACGGAATGGCTGTAAGCGGCGGAGGCGAGTGGCTGTAAGTGGAAGAGTTGAGTGTCAATGGCGGAGGAGAAGGAAAGAGATGACGATGGTGTATTTATGTCGGAGATGGTCGGCGGTGGTCGGTACCCGTCGGACCGCGTGGCAACACCCCGATTTTTGCAAAAATTATGTTCGGGCCTCTTGCCCTCCTCTTTCCCCCCTATTTCCCGTTGGTAATGGTCGGTTTTGCCCTCCGACCGGAACCGACCGTTTCTCTTATAAACACTTATATACACTTATACGTATTAATAATTATGTCTAAAAATTATTTTGAAATGGCACATAATTATTTATAACACTTTTTTACATATTTAACACTTTTTTTACATATTTAACGGTTTCATAATACATATTGTTAAACACAAAGTTATTCAGAAGCAAAATCGTAGTCGTTAGACGCGTCTGTAGAACTTCCGGTTATCTCTCTACCAAACTCTTCTATATAGTCATCAGAGTCATCATGTATTATAATATCAGCGTGTTCTGTGACATCTACACACATATCGATACCAAGTTCAATATCAAGCGGTCCAAGTTATCCCCGGTGTTGCTTGCTGCATAGGGTCATGTTCTGCAGGTCCATTTATTGTTCCCAACGTAATGGAGTGATCTTCTATCAAAAATTTCTGGTAAGTCTAATCTAGATTTCATATTATCCTTTGTTTTCCCCTGCACATTCATAACAGTATTGATAGTATTCTTAAACACAATTTTCTCAATGTGCATAACGTCTAGACATTGTCTTAGTTTGTGGGTTTTCAAATACGGCAAATCCCAAAATATACTCTTCTTGTGCCAATTGTGGTACTCTCCAACGCCGTCAACTGGACAGTGGCCATTCGCACCACATTCCTTAGTTTTTTTCCGCACCAAAATCTCGAAGTTGGTTTAATATTGTACGACCATCAGGTTCTGGAGGTGGCCCGTACATGACTTTCTTGTTTCTAGTAAACAATGTAGTGCTTTTCCTATACGGATGATCCATTGGCAGAAAACGCCTATGACAATTAAACCAAGAAGTTTTTCTTCCGTGTTTCAATTGGAATGCTTCTGTACTGTCCTTAACACGTTGAACATGACAATCTCCCATGTGTCGTCCACCCAGAAAACATCCCGTATGCAGGAAGTCACTATCGTCCACATTAGTGGCTGCAAAAAACACATCAATTGATTTTCTTGGATGATCAGGCTCTGGTACCACAACTGTCAAGTATAAGAATTCAGACTTCATACAAAGTGAGGACGGTAAATTGTATGGTGTAACAATCACCGGCAAAACAAAATATTGTCGGCCGTGTTTCCCGAACTGACTGAACCCATCTGCACATAAGCCAAGATACACATTCCTGCTTTCTGCTGCAAAATCTGGATAAACAGAATTAAAATGTTTCCATGCCTTCGCATCTGAAGGGTGTGCCATCTTCATTGCAGCAGCAGTACACTCTGACTGATATAACCTTTTTAACCTGTCTCCTAGTGGCAAATACCACATCTGCTTGTACGGTGACACGATTTCTACCTCCAGTTTCCTGAAATCGAGGTTACGACAGAATCGACAATGCACCCATATCTGAATCTTCTCTCCAGTAAATCATACAATTATCAATACAGACATCTATCATCTCGTACGGTAACCCAAGTCCGGCTACCAATTTCTGAACCTCGGTGTAAGAACTTGGGGCGATATTATCTTTCGGTAGAGTCCTGCTAAACAAATTAGTTATTGCATCGACACATGACTCTGCTAAATTGTAATCTGTCTTGATGTTCATCAAGTCTGTTGCAGTCGATAATGGTGATATACCATCCTCACACCCAACCGTACAGCAGCATTTTTGCTACATCCAACATATTATAAAAACTCTGTGCTTCACTATTTGGTTATTCTCCTCTATTTGTTCCAGCCCTCAAAATCAGGAATATTATCTCTGAATGCATCATTCACCATCTGAATTGAACCAATTTACGTTTTCGGAATCAACTATCGATTCCACCCCCGATCCCCCTCAAAACATTCAGTGGAATTTCTTACATTACCAACATCTTCATGCATAGTTCCACCTCTACCAAAACCACCTTCTATATTTGCAACTAGTACTTGCAAAATTAACCATAGATGGGTTCTCTCCATGCGAGTACCATACTTTATACCCATGCATAAAACCTCTACTATATATATGCAGCCATACTTGTTTTACTGAAATAAATCTCATATTTTTACATTTAGAACAGGGGCAGTACATTTTACCAGTTTCACGTGTTATGCTTTGATTTCCGGCAAATTCCATAAATTGTTTCATCCCTTCTGCATACGATTCGGTAAGTAACCCCGTCTCCGGATCGTTTCTATCTTCATCCATCCAAGCCCGAAAATTGATATTTGACATTATGTTTGGTAATTTTTGCAAAAATGGTGGTGCAAAGGAAAGAGGATCGTTTGAGGTAAATATAGTGGTTAATACCTACCGTTTTCGACGGGTACTAACGCACTTACCTATTTTCGGTTACAAATTGAAAACGACACATATGGAACGTTTTGTACTGGTAACGGTCGGAAACGGTCGGAAATAACAAGCGGTCGGTGTTGGTCGGAAAACAGCCGTCGGTCGCGGTCGGAACTACATGATGGTCGGTAGTGGTCGGAGATTTCTCTCTTCTCTTCTCTGCGTAATCTTCTCTTCTCGATTCTCTGCAAAAACAAACTGGAAAACCAGAGTTCACCACGGTATCGTCACTCGCCTCCTCCGCCGCTATTGTCTCCTCAATCGGCGTTTTCGCGAGCTAGATCCCAGGTTTGATTTCAAATCGATTTATGTTTTCGAATTAGTTTTGTTTTCGAAACGAGTTTGGTTTTAAGGTTTTGGATCTTGTCTTCGATTTTAAGGTTTTGGATTTTAGGGTTTCCGATTTTAGGGTTTTCGATTTTAGGGTTTTCGATTTTAGGGTTTTCAATTTTAGGGTTTTTGATTTACGGTTTTAGATTTAGTGTTTTCGATTACGAATGTAGTCATGTGTTTTAGGAATTCCGATTTTATGTAATCGAAAATTAGGGTTTTCGATTTTGAAATTTTTTTAGGGCTTTTTGATTTTATATGTAGGATTCAAATGTTTATGTAGATTTATCAAATAAATTGATACAAAATCACCACAACCGTATGTAATTTTGATTTAAAAAGATTCGACCTAAAATTAGGGTTTTCGATTTTGAAATTTTTTAGGGCTTTTTCATTTTAGATGTAGGATTCGACAAGTCTTATAGTTTTATCTTCGGATATGGTACGAAATCCTTAGAATCATATGTAGTTTTTATTTTAAGTGTTCCGATTTAATTTAGGGTTTCGAATTAAATCTGATATGTTCCAATTAAATGTAGGACTTTTAGGAATTTGAATGATTTGGTTGAGTTATACAGAATCATTTTTATGTAGTTAAATTGTAATGTGCATTGGTAGTTATTAGTTAATGTGCATTGGTAGTTATTAGTTAATGTTTGTGTTTGGTTTACTATGATGAATGATAAGTGATGAATGATGAACTAATGTCTGTTGTTGCTTGTGCAGATGGCATCGTCAGATCATCCACCACCATCTACAACTGAAGATAATCCAAATACGCCTAACTCGGGTAATAAGCGGAAAGAGATTGAGGGTGCAGTTGGTGATGACAGCAAAGAGAAAAAAAACCGAGGAGTTCAGTCTGGGATAACTTCACCAGACTGAAGGACAGCTATGACAAAGCTACGTGCAATCACTGTGGCAGGGTGTTGACTTGTCCAACCTCATCTGGGACATCAAACATGAAGAAACACCTTAACTCATACAAGCAATACCAGGTATGGCTCACAGAACAGAAACAACTGGTTTTTACTGATGATGCTAGGCTTCGTTTAGGAAAGGTTTCTGATAAAGAATTTAGGGATGCAACAAATGAATTATTAGTAACTGCTGAATTACCATTGTCGTTTGTAGAGAGTCAACCCTGGAAAACCTTCTGCAGTAGGATTAGGTTACCAAAACCCCATTCACGTAGAACTGCAACCAGAGACATTTATGAGTTGTATGCTAAAAAAAAACAGAAATTAGAAAAATACTAAGTGATAATAGGCAAAGATTATCACTCACAACTGATATTTGGGTAGCTTCTTGTACTAGAGCTAGTTATATGGTCATAACAGCACATTACATTAACCAGAATTGGAAATTGAGGAAGCTAATCATAGGGTTTAAAAACGTACCTGATCATAGGGGGGTAACAATTTCTAAATGTTTAGTTGATTGTTTGGCTGAGTGGGGTATACAGAGGGTGTTTAGCATAACAGTTGATAATGCAACTGCTAACACTAGTGCAATGGGTAAATTTAAAGAAGAGTTTAGACTAGTAGGCGATGAAGCTTTGGTGTTGGATGGTGATTACTTGCATGTCAGGTGTGCCACACATATCTTGAATTTGGTTGTCAAAGATGGGTTGTCAGACATAGATGATAGTGTCTCTGGAATTAGGAATGCTATCAACTTTGTGAGGTCTTCTGGAAATAGACAGAAGTCGTTTGAGCTGCGGGTTGATAGTGGGAAAATTCATAGGGGAAGTCTTCCATTAGATGTAGGAACTAGATGGAATTCAACCTATTTGATGCTTAATCAAGCATTGAAGTTTAGAGTTGCTTTCGATAAGATGGAGGAGGAAGATGTGCCTTATAGGTCATATTTTTTAGAGACAGTTGATGGAAAGAAAAGAGCTGGACCTCCAGTTTCTACTGATTGGGAATCAGTAGAAGCTCTTCTGAAAGTGTTGGTACTGTTTTACAAAAGTACAATGGTTTTGTCAGCTTCAACTTCCGCCTGTTCGTATCTTTGTTACAATGAAATTGTAACAATTGCCTTAAATCTTCAATCTTATAGTAAGGGTAATAACCTTGCTTTGAAGAAGAAGAAAGCAATGTCTATGTCTGAAAAACTAGACAAGTATTGGAGTCCAACAGAAATCAACAATATGATCATAGTTGCTAGTGTCTTCGATCCTTCTAAGAAGATGAAGTTTTCACAGCTTTGCTTTGAGAAGTTGTATGGCAAAGACAGCCGAGAATTTGCTCAGCTCAACAGTGCGGTTATGGACATATTGGTGAGATTGTTCGATGAGTACAACAGCAGACACATCACACCAACCTTGCTTACAAATTCAGCTCACTCAAATGTTAACTCGTCCTACTCACAAGAGAATTCTGCATCGGAGAGAATGGAACCAATATCAGTGGATAATGATCTTGGGTATGAGAGAATGGATTCTCTCTACATAGAACTTGTGACTGAGATAGGATTGCAAGATAAGAGTACAGAATTAGAAATATACCTAAAAGAAAAGGTAGAGAATTCTAATCTCATGGCTGGGGCAAATTATGATGTGTTGTCTTGGTGGAAACAGAACTCGATGAAGTTTCCTATTCTTTCTGATATTGCAAAGGATGTACTTGCAATGCAAATATCGTCAGTAGCATCTGAATCAGCATTTAGCACTAGTGGAAGGGTTTTAGAGCCATCAAGGAGTTGTTTAACCAATCATTCCATTGAAGTGTTGATGTGTGTTCAACAATGGTTGAAATGTGAAGTGAATGGCAGTGAGAAAGGTGTTATGACAATACAAGAGATGCTTTCGGATGTTGAGATGCAAGATGAGCTCATGAGGGGTAAGATGACAATGTTGTTCTGTTTTATATTTTCGTATTTCCTTCAATCTAACATTCTGTTTTATTATATTGTAGAGTATGAAGACATAGGATCAGTTGAATAAGGTTTATGAAGATTGAGGTTTCTGATGAATGATGAGGTATGAATATTTGTTTATTATCAAATGATCTCATATGCAAAATGATCAACATATTGACTTCATATTCATTATATGTTTTAGGGGGAATGATGTATGGTTATTTGTCTGCTCTTTGAAGGTACTTTGCAGTGATTTGTATATTGAAACATATTTGGATTGTGTAAACTGCATTTGGATTGTGTAAACGTTGAACATGTTCTGGTTTTTAATATTATGGTACTTTATGTTCTCTGGGTACTTTCTGTATTGTGGGTACTTTATGTTCTTTGGGTACTTTATGTATTGTGGGTACTTTATGTTCTCTGGGTGTTTTCTGTTTTGTGGGTACTTTATGTTTTGTGGGTACTTTTTATTTCGGGTACCCGATAATATCCGAATAGTATGCCTCGATTTTGTCATATTATTGGACCCGAACCGGAACCGAATAGTAAGCAGATACAATTTGTATATGCTTAACTAAAATAAAAACAAGTTGTAAATGACTTTTAGCCTAGTGTTCGGTGATAAGTACACTTAAAGCAATTCATTTGTACAATTAGGAGTCTGCTTCTATTATGTATGAGCCGTTATTATGTATGAGCCGTGTGACACAATTCACGTGACCGACATAATGACAATATTCTAGCGAAGTAGTGACGTTTTTATAAGAAAAAAGAAAAAGATGTCCTAATGAGATTGCGTTTATAAATTACTTTATATCAAAGTTGCAATGTCATTGTGGGGAAAAAAGGAATAATTAGTGATAGTAGTTAGTAGATGCAATGTACTATATACACAACTCTAGAAGACCTAATTCCATTACCAAAAGCAATATACGAATTTAGCATAAGATTTTTTATATAATTATGCCAGTTTTGTATTTATAAATGCTTTTATGTGTTACATACAACTTACAAGTGAGTGACCCACCTAACATATTTTACCAAAATTTATTTGATATTATTCGTATCTGTAATAGAAAGGTTTTAAATTTAAAGTGAAAGATGTCTTCGTATTCGTCTTCATGCATGCATCAGAAGAAATCAAAATGGCACCCCTTAAAGCCTGTTTTCAATAAAACAAGAATAAATATCAATCAATATATCAACAAATTTCATACAAAAAAAAGGAAAATATATAAGAAATGATTTTGAAAAATAAAAAATCTCTCACTTGGGTCAACTGTGACAAGCATGCCAGTGCCACCGAATGTGCACGAGCCACCAGAACCTTTAGTTCGTTGCCAATAGCTATTGAAGGCGAAAGAAGCATGAGCCCATAGTGTATTGGGCTTAAAGCAAGGCCCACTCGGCTGAATTGAACTACAATCAGCTCCTGATCCACATGCAAAATTCATGGCTTCTTGAATAATTGGGTCAGGGACTGAAGGCTTAGCCACACACCAATAAGCTGAAGTTGGATTTGCGCTTGGTGATGGTGGTGTCATAGGTGGTGGATACACGATTGGAGGAAGAAACCCTGAAGATGGACTTGGAAATGAGCCGGTGGGAGTTGGAATGCCTCCTGATGGAGTAGGAGTTGATGGGCCTGGTTCATTATAAGGTGGGCCTGGTTCATTGTAAGGTGGACCTGAAATTGGTCCTGATGGATTTGGTGTTTGAGCAGGACTAGGGACTGTTTCTGGTGGGTTTGGGCTTGAAGATTCAGGTGGGTATGGGACTATAATGGGTGGGTTTGGATTAGCTGATGAGTCAGGTGGGTTTGGGTTAGATGATGATTCAGGTGGGCTAGGAACATTGACAGGTGGGTTTGGATTAGAGGATGATTCAGGTGGGTTTGGGTTCGGGTTTGGATTCGGGGTAGATGGTGATTCAGGTGGGTTTGGGTTTGAAGATGATTCGGGTGGGTTCGGATTCGGATTTGGGTTTGAAGATGATTCGGGTGGGTTCGGGTTCGGATTTGGATTTGGAGATGATTCGGGTGGATTCGGTATGGAGTTTGGATTAGAAGAGGAATCAGGTGGGTTGGGTATGGTGGTTGGACCGGGAGGTGGGCTAAGACCAGGAGTATCTGGAGGATTAACACAAAATGGAGGGGCATTTTCGGGAACTGAAAGTGGGGGTAGAGTGAGAGCTGTGCCAACACCAGAATATTGAGTATTGGAAGATGAAGAATAGTCCAAAGGTTGAGCAAGATTGAGTTGTGTCATCATTTTCTCTAACAATGAAGCGTGCTTAAATGATTTGATCATCACCTTCTTTGGCTGCTGCTTAAATCCAACTTGGCTTCTTGCGTCCACTACTATATAAAATTATCAATAATATCAAATGCTTTCGGAGACAGGTATGGATTGAGAGAAAGAGCAAAGGAAGCTTACCACAATGAGTGAAGAAGTTGGTTGAGATAAAGAGACAAAGAAGAAGACAAATTGTTGCAAAGACTCTATTTGATTCCATGGCTTAAAGAGAAGCTAAATCTTACACTCTCAAGAGGAAGAAGACAACAAATATAGCTTGAGTAATGATCTCGTTACTCTGTCTCTTTCTATATATATCTTGTGTGTGTGTAATGTGCATGTGTAGAGAAACCAGAACATAAAACCAAAGAATCCTGCAGGACAAACTCTGGAAGGCTAGATTAAGGTTCCGACACTTTGGATGTCTCAGAGGATCACTTTACTTGAGAACAATGTGTAAATTCATATGTATTATAAGTATGCCAAGTGGTATATATGCTTGCTTGACATTGCAAATATAATCAAAGAGGAAAACTGTTTATAAATTAACTTTTGCTTGCTTTGTACTCAACACAAAAGCTCTTTACAATTTATCTTTTTCTTGATTATGTCTATTTGCATTACCTTCACACATTCTCTTTAGATGCTCTTCTCTCGAGACTTGAGGCTTCGGAAATTATATCCAATATGGGTACTTTGATCTATATGTTCAAAAATAATGTTTTAAGTAAATTGGTAGGAACATTTTTAGAAGACAATAATAAAAAAAGACTAAAGAGCATATTTTGGTTTTTTCGAATTAAAATATGTAAGTCAAATTTGTAATAAAATGATGGAGTTTTTATAAATTTAGACACTTTCTCTAAAAAATATTTTTAAAATAGTGTTTTCGATTGATATTTTTTTTTGTCAACCAGCCTACTGGCTTTTAAATCTCACTCCTACTCTGCAGGTAGGGGATTCGATCTCTGGTACCTTGAGGATTTGTAAAGTGACAACACCACTAGGCCACAAATAACTTGATAAAATTATACATTCTACAAATAATATACATTAATCTCCTTGGATGTGTAATTATTTTGTATGATTGTTTTATAATAAATTATTTGTATTTTTTCTTTTTTCAAATACCTACTTCAAAGTGTTATTTTTCTTTTTTTTTGATCTGGTCAAAGTGTTTTTTTCTTTTCTTGTATAGTTAAAATGATTTGGCAGGAAGTTAAAGAAAAATTAAAAATGATTTGGCAGATAACTTTGTGGCCCCCATTTGTTTTTGTTAATGCTTATTGCAAATAACCATTTTGGGAAAAACCTCTGCTTCTTCTTAAGCCTCTGGTTTTAGGGTTTTAGGGTTTTAGCCGAGGAAGAGACGGAAAATCGCCATCTCTGGAGACCAGGTTAGGATTATTTACTCTATCTTAGTTCGCATTATATGACCCAATAATACGATCTTCATCTTCGATGATCCGTGGGAGAACCGCGAAAGTAATTCCCAGAAATGTCATTTTCACGCTTAGTAGGAGTACCATTTCTGGGGCTTCTTTGATTTCTCCCAGTCCAGTAAACCCTAATCTAGCCGGCAGTTATTTCATCAATATCCGACTATTGAGCCATTTTACGGGTAAAATTGCCTTTTGTCCGGATTGTTCTGTGGCGAGAGACGTTGGATTAACTAAACAAAGTCGGAGACTTATCAGGGGATTCTGTAGTGAAAAGAGCGGAAGTAGTGAATCTAGTAGCTGGACGGAGGAGGTAGAGTATTTGGATGAGTCGGGTAGTGTTTTACACAGTGGTAAAGGTATTAGATCAGTGGAGCCAGGGCTTGATGATCATGTAATGGTTGGTGGGTTAAAGAAGCCTTACATGAATGCTTCTGCTGTTGCAAAGATTGTTGAGGTTGTGCAGAGGTGGAAATGGGGACCGGAGTTGGAGACCCAATTGGACAAGCTCCAGTTTGTGCCGAATATGGTTCATATTACGCAGTCCTTGAAGATTGTTAAAGATGTGGATGCGGCACTGAGTTTGTTCAAGTGGGCTAAGAAGCAGCCCTGGTATCTGCCCTCGGATGAGTGTTATGTCGTTTTGTTTGATGGATTGAACCAAGGCAGAGATTTTGAAGGTATTCAGTCGCTATTTGAGGAGATGGTTCAAGACTCGAGTAGTCATGGTGATTTGTCTCTTAGCGCCTACAACCAAGTGATTCAGTATTTGGCTAAAGCTGAGAAATTGGAAGTCGCTTTTTGTTGTTTCAGAAAGGCTCAGGATTCGGGATGTAAAATTGATACTCAGACATATAATAACTTAATGGTGCTGTTTCTGAACAAGGGTCTACCGTACAAGGCATTTGAGATTTATGAGAGCATGGAGAAAACTGATAGTTTGTTGGATGGGTCAACTTATGAGTTGATAATTCCAAGCTTGGCCAAATCTGGCCGTCTTGATGCAGCTTTCAAGCTTTTTCAGCAGTTGAAAGAAAGGAAACTCCGACCAAGCTTTAGTGTGTTCTCTTCACTTGTTGATTCGATGGGGAAAGCTGGTCGGTTGGATACATCAATGAAGGTTTACATGGAAATGCAGGGCTTTGGCCATAGACCATCGGCAACTATGTTTGTTTCCTTGATTGATTCATATGCTAAAGCTGGTAAGCTGGATACTGCCCTAAGGCTTTGGGACGAGATGAAGAAGTCAGGTTTTAGGCCTAATTTTGGATTGTACACAATGATCATAGAATCTCATGCAAAATCCGGAAAGCTTGAAGTAGCAATGTCTGTTTTTAGAGACATGGAAAAAGCTGGGTTTCTACCT
This sequence comes from Lepidium sativum, assembly GCA_023374145.1. Lineage (NCBI taxonomy): Eukaryota > Viridiplantae > Streptophyta > Magnoliopsida > Brassicales > Brassicaceae > Lepidium > Lepidium sativum. The sequence continues at coordinate 44,337 of JAKUCM010004036.1, forward strand.
ACACCATCCACATATTCGTGTCTATTGGAGATGCACGCTGGATCTGGGCAAGTAGACTCTGCAATGAAGATCTATAACTCCATGACTAATGCTGGATTAAGGCCTGGTCTGAGTAGTTATATTTCACTTCTTACACTTCTGGCCAATAAAAGACTCGTCGATGTTGCTGGGAAGATACTGCTCGAGATGAAAGCAATGGGATATTCTGTAGATGTCAGTGCTAGCGATGTTCTGATGATATATATTAAAGATGCTTCTGTGGATCTTGCTCTGAAGTGGCTGAGGTTCATGGGTTCTTCAGGGATCAAAACAAACAATTTCATCATCAGACAGTTATTTGAATCATGCATGAAAAATGGTCTATATGATTCAGCAAGGCCTTTGCTGGAGACACTCGTGCATTCTGCTGGAAAAGTTGATTTGGTGCTTTACACTTCAATTCTTGCTCATCTTGTCCGATGCCAAGATGAAGATAAAGAGAGACAATTGATGTCAATCCTCAGCGCTACCAAGCATAAAGCTCACGCCTTTCTGTGCGGTCTATTCACAGGTCCAGAACAGAGGAAACAACCAGTTCTAACGTTTGTCAGAGAGTTTTACCAAGGAATTGACTACGAGCTGGAAGAAGGAGCTGCTAGGTACTTTGTAAACGTCCTTCTCAACTACCTTGTCTTGATGGGTCAGATAAACCGAGCTCGATGTGTCTGGAAAGTAGCCTACGAGAACAAACTCTTCCCAAAAGCCATCGTCTTTGACCAACACATTGCTTGGTCTTTGGACGTGAGAAACTTATCAGTTGGAGCTGCGCTCATAGCAGTGGTTCACACTCTCCACAGGTTCAGAAAACGAATGCTTTACTACGGTGTAGTCCCAAGACGTATAAAGCTAGTCACAGGACCGACGTTGAAGATTGTCATTGCTCAGATGCTGAGCTCTGTTGAGTCGCCTTTTGAGGTTAGCAAGGTCGTGCTGAGGGCACCAGGTGATTTGGTCATGGAATGGTTCAAGAAACCGATCGTGCAACAGTTTCTTCTGAATGAGATTCCGTCTCGGGCTGATATACTAATGCATAAGCTGAATGTAACGTTCCCAAGTTCTGCTCCTGAACTTCGATCTATGTCACCTCCCAAACCACTCATGTCTTCGAAGGCTTTTTAACAGACTAAAGTCATGGAGTTTGTGCATAACCCTCTTCTTCTAGCTGGGTTCTCCTTCGAATCTCTCATTGTTAATACTTGTCTGAGAAATATAATGGAAACTATGTTTATTCCTTGAAATTTTACTGTGTGCCATAATTCATATTTGCTCGAATGAAATCAGAAAAGTTGTCTTTTTTTTTTCACAATGTAAAGGGCCTAAAATAAAACTTTCTCTATCCTTATCCTGGATAGGAATAAATCTGTCGGTGAAGGAGATATCACTTCCCTTCACTTACTCAAAACTTCGAGTTCAAGTTAAAGCTCAGGATCCTTCATTGCTCTTCATCGATCCGTGGGGAGAAAGAATTAGGTTTTTCCGATCTCTGGATTCTGATTTGGAATTTCTCGAAGGTTTGGAATTCTGGGTTTTGACGTGACGATAAATATGGCGGCAACATCACCATTGTACAATCAGCTCAAGGTTTAAATCTCGCCTTTTTTATCTTCACAATGTTGAATGTTAGCTTCTTATGGTAAAACTCAGATTAAGTGGTGTTCTTATATTAACTGTGTGTATAGGCTGCTGAACCATTCTTCTTGTTGGCGGGTCCAAATGTTATCGAATCCGAGGAACATATCCTTCGAATGGCAAAGCACATCAAAGACATCTCGACAAAGTATGATTCCTTGTACTTGCATCATTAGCTACGTCTTTCCTGTGAGATCTTTGTATGAAAGTGTACTATTGATCTATATATACAAATCGATTATAGAGGAGTCAGGGATTTTCGTTCATGAGAGACGAACTTCTTCATCATTTTGAACAATGTGACTTTTTCAAGTTCCTTATCCTACTTTCTCTTTTATGTTGTTGTTTTTGTTGTGTGTGTGAATGGTGTAGAGTTGGGTTGCCTCTGGTTTTCAAGTCAAGTTTTGATAAAGCTAACCGAACTTCTTCAAAGTCATTTCGAGGTCCTGGCATGGCTGAGGGTCTGAAGGTATCTTCCCCTTTTTTCCTTTTCTCACTCATTTGATATCATTGGCATGTGTAAATATTGATGAATTGAATGTTAGGACTGCGGGTTTAAGAGTCTTCACAGAGTTTTAATGTTAATTGGATCTTACTTTATGTAAACACATTCTACCTTCTTCTAGGACCTACAGATTAAATTGATGGTAACAGTTGCATTACTTTACATCTACGAGACTACCATTCACTTGACCTTGAAATTGCTTTAATTTTGTAATATTTGTCTACAAGAATACATTTTTACACTTATGGTTCTCCAAGGCAGATTCTTGAGAAGGTGAAAGTAGCATATGACCTACCAATAGTCACTGATGTTCACGAATCTATCCAGGTACACAAGAACGTAATTATATCAGAGAACTATGATTTAGCAAGTCTTTGGCACCTCTGATGCGTTATTTAATTTCTTAGTGCGAAGCAGTTGGCAAGGTTGCAGATATAATTCAGATTCCAGCATTTTTATGTCGCCAGGCAAGACTCTAAACTGTATTTTCCTGAAAGCTTCTGGTTGTAGCTTTCAGACTTTCAATATTGAATTGATATCGGTTATTGGTTTCATGATCCGAGCTGTTACTTATAATTCCAGACAGATCTACTGGTTGCGGCAGCCCAAACAGGAAAAATCATCAATATTAAGAAAGGCCAATTCTGTGCTCCTTCAGTGAGTTCTTTCTTCTAAGTATTTCAAGCTGTCAAAAATTGTTGCTGGAATATTTTTGATGACTGGATACATGTATGCTAAGGTCATGGAAAATTCAGCCGAGAAGATCAGACTGGCTGGGAATCCAAATGTGATGGTTTGTGAAAGAGGAACCATGTTTGGATACAGTAAGTTATCATCTCCTTTTCAGATGTTAGATGTGGGTAGCAGTCTTTAGTATGTTCTTGGTGTCCATGGACCAAGCAGCGTAGATAAGCTAGTAGAAATTCTCAAATCTCATGCTTATCTCTTGTAACTTATAAAAAGTGTATTGCCGACTGAAACTTTGATTCGTTTTGATTATCAGATGATTTGATAGTAGATCCACGAAACTTTGAGTGGATGAGGGAAGCTAATTGTCCTGTTGTATGTATCTTGCTTCATATTTTCTTTTTCTCAATTTCTATTCTTCCTTATGTTATGTTTGTCAGTCTACAATTGACGCACTCTTCTTATTTCCTGGCAGGTCGCTGATATTACACATTCACTACAACAACCTGCAGGCAAGAAGGTATGGTCTTTCTGGGAAGCAACTTTTTTATTTATTTTGAAACCAGTGATATCCAAAATAATTCGAGCACAAATAATACAATCTTATGTAGTTGGATGGAGGTGGAGTTGCTAGTGGAGGCCTTCGTGAGTTAATACCTTGCATTGCAAGAACAGCTGTAGCAGTTGGCGTCGATGGAATTTTCATGGAGGTAGAATAACTTATTTGCTACCCACTTAAACGATATTACATCCTTTTAGACATTTTATCAAGTTCACTAGGTTATTGCTCATACACTCCTGAATTCTTTGTTCCAACTTAATTATGATCAGGTTCATGATGATCCTCTAAGTGCTCCAGTTGATGGTCCAACCCAATGGGTGAGTCTTATGTCCTTACTCATAGTATCCATCTCTATTTTGCAAAGTTGTGAATAGTCTTTGTGTTTTTCATTGTCAAAGCCTTTGCGTCATTTAGAAGAACTCCTGGAAGAGCTCATCGCTATTGCTGTAAGCCTTTTCAATCCATGACTCTGGTTCCCATTGTTGTTTCAAGGATCTGTTTTCTTACATGCCATGGTAAGATCTTGACTCTTAACATTTTTACGCAGAGGGTCACCAAAGGAAAGCAGCGGCTCCAAATCGATCTCACACCTTACCGTGATTAAGATCTCAAAATGTGCAGAATCCTCACAGAAGTGTGGACACAGACAGAAACCATGTTAATGCATTCTCTGTCATCACCATTCTTATATTTTAAACAAGAACAGAAGAGAGAGAGATTGCTTCTGAGGAACTGAACAAACTTTTGGTTTTTATTAATTCATTTGTCTTAAATTTTTTCGAAATGTGAGAGATAATATCATATATCGAATTAACATTGTTCATGAAAAGAAACAAAAAGAAGGAAACTTATTGAGCTCAGTTCTCATAAACCTTCATGTTAGAGAAACTAATTTCACTAGTTTTTGTTTTTGGAAAAATTATTTTCTTCGCCAATTATGATTTTGCTAAAATAGTTTTTCAAATTTTTGTTTTTCCTAGTTTTTGAGAATTTAACGGTTCGATTTTTTAAAAACTAAAACCTATTAATTAGTTTTATATCATTCTAGTGGGGCTGACGTTAAAATCTAGCCCATATATTAATAATATATTATTATTATATAACATGGGCTTATTACATGGGCCTCACTCATATGCGAAGAATAAATAGATATTAACCAAATTTGGGCCAATACTTAATTCAAAGCCCAACTTGTTGAAGAATAAATAGATATTAACAAATTTTGAAGCAATCTTGTGTGGTCAAGTCTGTTCTTTGACAAAGCAAAGCAGATCAAGACCAAAACAAGCAGTTCGATTGTAGCTTTGATCATTTTATATTCTGCATTAATCTGCAGCTGAAAAGTAGAGGCTTGTAAGAGTCATACCATCTATAGACAAACGATAATTTTGATTACAAATCGTGAAAATGAAGGCAATACAGATTATATACGTTTTAAGGGTTCTTGCACGCAGCATCATTCTCCTTTGTCTCACTGAAGAAGATATCAAAGAAATGAAAAGAAAACCAAAGCACATACGTTGAAGAGCAAATCGAGAAAGCAGAGATGAGAGACCGAGAGCATCAAATGACTTTACATAAATTACCATCATGTTGGTATTACAGGTACTTTACCAGCAGCCAAATCACAAGAGCAAGACCAACAATTCCAAGCATAGACAAGAGCATGGACATACATGAGCAACCACTTTTCATGCTCTTGTTCATTACTGCAAGGCTCTTTTGCACGCGCTGTTCATTACCGCAAGGCCACATCAAATTCAAGTCGAAGTGAGTTTATAACTATGAAAGAAATTGCACAGAGAGTTCTACTAAGTACTCAGAAAGAGGGTGTTGCCGGAAAATAAAGTAATAAACATAATTTGGCACCCAAAAAGGTAAATCAGAATGGATAAAACGATAAACGGAAGTTAGGAATGTTTAGGCCTTAAATGATAGGTGCTTTTACAGTTTCTTTTTACAGTTTCTAGTTTCAGTTTTTCCAAAAATCCATTTAGAAAATCTAGATTTTGATATTTCTTGTGATTTGTTAACGAGATACAAAAACCAATTCCCACTGGTGCCAATTGCCAATTTGAAAATTGAAAGCATGAAAAAAATTGGCAAATTGGTTTTTGTATTTTTGAATGAAAAGATGAGTAAAATGAGCCAAATCAGTTGTGATGGAATTCGCTTATCTGAAGGAATGAAAAAATGTTAACAAAAGACTAATGCCAATTGCTTTTGTATATTTTAATAATTTCCAAAAACTCCCAAAATCTAGATTCCCTGTTTTTCCTAGAACTCATTTTTCTTCCAAACCTTAGATTGGTTATAAGCATTTACATACCCGTAAGCGAGAATCAGTGACATCCACATGGTAGTCTAAGTCATCCTGCATGGAAGAATCCAGATTTCCTTAGAATAACAAAAAATCAATATTAACAGGAAAAACAATACATTACTGTAGAGACATACAATAAGCCTTGTCTGCAGAGTGAGCTCCTCATTGACAGCGAGAGCAATGTGTTTCGTACTCATGACTGTTTCCTCCAACTGCTCAAGTCCCTCGTCTTGTTCTATTCATCGAAAAGAAACACAATTAAAGGGAAAACTAATACAAAAGCCAATATATCATTACTATGATCTTAAAATAATGTTACATACAACAGCTTACCTCTCATAACTTGCCGTTGAAATCCAACAATTCCTTGGTTATCCATGTTAGAGACTCTATTCATTGCATCATCCGGCTTTATTTCTGGCCCAAGCAAGCTGTCTCTATTTGCAAAGTTTGACATGTTCAATGCAGACGCCACCTGATTTGTTTTTGATCTCAAATTCCCAACCATATCCTTGCGACGATTCATCTCCTTCTCCGAACTGCTTGTTAGCAATTGCATACAGCAATAATCACATAGGTCAAGATCAACCATGAAACTTAGTGCTGTTAAATATGGAGTTTAGCAGGTAACCATATTCATAATGGCTTACATATGCTGCTTCCCAGGAACCTTAACAAGAAGGGATTGCAGACTGTCTAATCGGGTGCCCAAAATGGTGATCTTTCTTCGTATTGCTGAAGCACGACGTTGAGCATCAGGTCCAGTTAACCCCGACGCATTCCTTTCTAACATCATGCCATTTATATCCTCAGAGAGTTTCAAAGCCTCATTGTACTCTCTCACCCATGCATCCGAAGAAGACGCCATTGACCTGAAAACAAGTACCTAACTAATTAAAAGATAACAAAAACGAAACAAATAAATGAAATCCTCTACACAGAGATCATCTAGAGAATCACAAGTAGCTCAAAGAAGTAAATGATCAGGCAGAGAAACGATTAAGAAATAGCTGCAACTAGATTATAGACAACGAAACTCTTACAAGCTAAGGGAATTTCTTACATCAACACGATTCTCATACAATTTTCATAAACCATGTGAGTCACAATGACAGCAACAAATGCAGTGTAGAGACTAAAACTCAAATTGAATAAAGCGGAATCAAAACAGATACAAAAACCTACACCTTTCTTCAGAAAACTTCAGACGGAAATAAAAACTTTACTGTTGCGTAGAAGAAAATTGAGACGGCGGGTGCAGACAATTGAGGCAATTTTCCAACTAAATGATCTATATACTAGCTACTTAGCCTAAAATCTGCGATCCTCATGATCCATTAATTCATAAACAAGGAAGATCGGGAAGATTTCGCGCCAAGAATAACCCCCAAATCAACGAACCGACGAAATTGACCTAAATTACATTCTGAAAAAGAATTTGAAAAGCTTACCCCAAAAATTCCCAGCACCGCGATTAAACCTTGAGATTCTCGTCGCGAGCCTTGTACCTTCAAAAACTCGAAACGCGATCGTCGTGCTGACTTTGCAGACGCAGAACCAATCGACAAGGAAAACGATGACTAGTCTATTATTCACAACGTTGAAAAATAGTTGATCGTCAAAAAATGAAAGTTGGGCTTAGATTTATAAAGTAAGAGGAATTAGTTGGGCTTAGTCTTATTAATGATTTATAACATTAGGCCCATGAGAAAAGTAAAAATAATACCTGGTGGATATTTTCTAGATTTATAAAGTAAGAGGAATTTATATATAAGGCCCATTTGCTACAATATAAAACGACGCCGGGTTGTTTTGTCTGGTTACCAACTTGGCAGACCTGTTTGTTAGTATATTTAGCCACCAACTTAGCCGGTTTAGGAGGCCGGGTCGACGGTGCGACCATCTCGAGCATAAAGTCCAAAACTTTTTTTTTTCTAAGTTAAAATTATAAAAAAATACTTTAAAAAATGTCTATAATTTTTTTATAGGTAAAAAGACTTAAAATTATTTTGAAAATTTAAAAAATAGTCCATAAATAACAAAAAATGGCCCAAATGTTTTTAAAAAAATATGGAATGTCTAAATTTTTTTGTTAATACAAAACCAAATATTTATATTAAAAATAAAAAATAAAATTTTTGCCTAAGGGCTCACGTCAATGTTGAGCCGGCTCTAGCCACCAATAATAAAAAGTTTAATTTATCTTTTTTCTAGATAAATTTTTTTGTAAATTGTTATAAATATCCAAGTACCTTGGTTATGTAATAACTTGGCAGATCTGACATGTTACGTGTGTTTTGGTTAGCTTAGCAAGGTTTTATGCTTTGATTTAACTAAGTCATGAACCAGATTAGATGGTTAGGTTGGGTAGTTAGGATCTTGGTTATGTTTTAGCGTTAAAAATAATATAATAAGAAGTCATTTGAGTATTGCACTCAAAATTTGAAGCACTATTTCTAAATTAGTTGGTTATATGTTTATTTAGATGATGCGAGATATTTACTAGTATAGTATTAGAGATTTTAGTCATTTCAAATATAAACATTGTCTTACAAATAATTATATATGTAAAATTTGTCGCATCATCTGGATTTATCAGAAAAATACAACACATATACATTAACATGACTATGCGTCTGATTTTTAGGAGGTTAGTTTGAATTTCGGCACAAACTCTTTATATGTTAATAAAATAAAATTTTAAATAACCATGGTTATATAATAAGAGCGTATGCTTTAAATTTGTACGTATACACTTAGCCATCATGAAGATGATAAAATATGAATAAAAGTTTCAGAACATGTTGGTATCTATTTGATTAAACCCTTCATTAATTAAGGGTTTAATGCATGACGTCTTCGTTAAGGCAACGGCACATCTCATTATAATTAATTAATATTGGACAATTAGAGATAAGAAACTTTGTAAGTTTCATAAATTGTTACAGAGATATGATTTACCGTGAGAACAGTGTTTAAAGAGTAATGTTTTGTGTATTTGTTTTTTTTTTCAACGATAATTTACATAAATTTAGCATAAAACATCAAAAATTATCCACCAGACATTTTATTTGACTTAGGTAGAGCATCTATTTTATAATTTAAGACTCTGGGAAATAATTGATAATGAAACAAAAGAAAACTGGGAACAAAGCCTCCAAAACTCCTCCTGATATGGTATCCTTCTGATATGGTATGAACGCCGATCACTCCCTAGCACAATTAAATAAAATTATGCTTATATTTTTTTTTGTCTAAAACCTCAATTTAGTTAAAAAAGTTAATAAAGCACAAAAAACTAAAAAATTATTTGACAATAAATATTTTAATTAATTAGAATTTTGAGATTAATATTTCTTTATTAATTAGTTATGATTTATTCATTATCACTTTTATAAGATGTAAATTTTTTTTCCTAAATCTCTCTATATATGTATATATATTAATTATAAAAGTTGTTCAATATTCATTCGGTGATTGTAAAATAAAAGAGATTATTTCCTGAAAATTCTAAATATTTTTAAAAGAGTTTTTATTTTCTTTTCATTCTTATTATTTTTTCAAATATTTTAAAAAATTTAAAATATTTAAATGTGTTTGGATAAATTGATTATACAAGTTTGGTGAATGAACTTGCAGAAAACTAGATTTTTCTATTAAAAAAAATTTGTGGATTTTATTTTTTAACAAAATACAATAATTTTGTTATAAGCTATAAAAAAAATCCTTAGACTTCCAATGAATACAGCAGCGGTGAGAATTCAATGTTTTTTATGTGTTTCATGTAATATTACATGAAATTTAGGAAATCAAACATGTTATTATTTTTATTTAAATATTTTATGTAATTCGTTTGGTAAGAATAGAGAAATGGCTCAAGTTTTTTGGTTCGAATCTCAAGGGGATGGTTAAGTCAAACGAGGAACCTTGAATTATGGATTAGGTGTTGGACCATCACGTGCTCTCTTCCACGGCCTTTAAGGGCTCTTTGCTTCTTCTATTCTCTAATTCTTCTTCTAATTATTCCTTTTGTCATACACTCGATATATGTTTTTTGTTAAATTATATGAATGATTTAGTCATATAATAAGAACTATATTTTCAGGAAATTATTTTCATAATTTACAAGATTCCCCCATATATTTTAATACAAATTAAAATTATGATTGTTTTTGGTGACACATCATGTAAATCACAAATTATCAAGGGAAATAAATTGAGATTCTGCTATTTTGCAGAACCTGAATAACTTGTGTGTGTTTTGAAATTTGTAAGTACGTATTAATATTTTAACTTTAAAGTAATTTAAGAAAATTCCTTAGCAACAAAAATGTAACAAAAAATGTCTTTTGAAATATTGAAAGGACATAACTAATCTAGTGTTTTGGTGATAGTGTTTGGAGGTAGACGATTTGTATTATATAGATTGGCTATTGACAAAAAAAACATATATAGTTTAACTTTTCAATTTTTTTTTTTGTCAACGGCAAATTATATTGGGCTACAACTGGCCGGTCCAATAGCCAAATTTCTACACAATGTAGACATGAGGATTCGATCCCGAGTTATGCAAATGCGCTGCATTAAGTGGACTTACCGTCTACTACTATGATAAATGCTATCTGACAAATTTAACTTTTCGTTTAGATAATCTTATAGTAATTTCTTAGGTTTATTCAAGTAATAACTAATATGGTGAGTAAATAACAAATTTGAAACTTTAAGGTCATTTGTATAAATAAGGTTAAGAATTGGTTTCTTTAAAATCTTATTACTACTTCTAAAAGAAAACTGCACTGAAATTGATGCAATAGAAAATTAAGTGGGAGCATAATTCAAGGTACGATACATCATTTTCTTCCCAACATTTGACTGCAATTTTGAGAGCATAGAAGCTTCAATTCTTGTTTTGTTTTGTCCTTGGGATACAAAAACCAGATCTTATATTATACAATATCTACCATGTACTATTATATAATATTCAATATTTATGATCTCATTAGTTGATTTCTACTTGTTTTCAAAGCAAATAAGTCAGTCTCAATTAAGAACAGCTGTAATCCTTTGTGATTGATAAAGTTAATCCTCATAATCATACTCAAGCTACAATAATACAAAAGAATAATAATGTATCTAACTAATACATGGTATGCTTCATATATATATATATATATATGTAAACTTGGTATATAGACCTGATTATGAGTACTAATATATGTAAAAATGAACAATTTAATATATAATTTATAAAGTAAATAAAATATTGGCTGGATATATTGAACATATACATAGTGTCAAGGAAAAGCTCGTTACTGGCATATATATTTGCTAGAATAGTTCGTTTAACTAGTGCTATTTTGAGTTTAAAGTTTTAATTTAAAACTTAAGAAAATAGTGCTAATCGTTTATAATGTTTTCTAAAATATCATTTAATCACAAAAATCTTCAAAATTATTAGCACATGCCATTTATAAGAAACTAGCTAGATTCTAATTTGTGAGCACGAGACAAAAATAAATAAATCATTTTTAATTTAAAAACGTTATGTAATTTTTATAATATGCATATCAAATGACTAGTAATTATCATTTGGTTCGGAATATCAAATTATTAGTATTTTTACTAAAAATATGTAATATATTCTTATTAAATGAACCGTGATATCAAATGGTTTATATTTTTATAGATTACATAGTAATCTACAAATGATAGTTGTTTTTAGCTCATATGTACAATATATAAAGATTTTAATATGACAAAAGAAATAATCTATACATAATTGTCAATACACTGAATAAAGTAAGTCTCATATATTTCTGTGACCAGCTTTAGTTTATTAAATAACTAGATAGAAAATAGTGGCACTGATCCATAGAAGCCAAGTTGATCTATTTCTCTTTCCTTAACTTTGTATCTCAGAGAAGAAGAAAGAGATAGAGATAGAAACCCTAAACATCGTGCCCTTGAAGTTAAGATATCTTCAGTTCATTTTTGCTTGCTTCATTGTCTTCTCTCTTTCATTGTCTTCTACCTCTTGCCTCTAACAGAAGCAATACTTTCCGACCTCCAAGGTTCGTTTTCTTTCCTCATTCATCTTTATATCTTTCATTGTCGTCATCATCACCATCTGCATATCTGTATTTATACACACATACTCCCTCACATAGTATGTGTAGTTTTACTTCAAATATCTCTCTTTATCTTCATTTCTTCTCTCTGATTACTCAAGAACATGAAATCTATCACCAAACGTCTCTTGTCTAAGAACCAGACAAAGATCGTTCAGATTTCAGGACATTCATGTTTTCCATGGAACTTATGTGTTCATATGTAAGAAAAGATCAATCTTTAGTTTTTGAAAAGAAAGAAGTTAAGAGACTTTGTTAATCATGAATATGTGCATGCATGTTGAAACTAGGGTTTTGATTTTTAGCTCTAAATATAGCTCAAAAACCCAGTCTATAAACCTTATGTTTTCTTGGATGTTTGTGTCTGGCTGCTCCTGCTTCTTCGCCATTAGCGGCTCAAGTTCTTGGATAATCGGTGAAAGGCTTCATTTCGCTCTAGTTTCTACGTTCGATTTCCGCCTTTTGTCAACTAATTCCTTCCTCTTCGAGATGTTTTCTTTTAGAAAACTTCAAAATCATATCTTCATTGATTCAAGAAGCCTCAGTGCGTTTGTCTATATTGATGGACTTATTGTTATTTCTTTCTATGTTTTTTTTATATCTTTGTTAGGCCATGGAACAAATTATAGGATCCACCTTGTGTTAACTTAATCTTTTTCATTTTAATGAAATATTTACATTCTTAAAAATATGATTTCTTGGCTCATAAAACATGATTAACATAGTATGTGTTTCTTATTTTTTGTTTTGTTTATTAATTAGGGCAAAAGGTCATAAAGGAAGGATCTTCAATTTACTTAAAGAAGAGAACAGAAAATGGAGATGGGGTCGTCGTCGACGGTGGCCGGAGGAGGACAACTTTCAGTACCTCCGGGATTTAGGTTTCATCCAACGGAGGAAGAGCTTCTTTATTATTACCTCAAAAAGAAAGTTTCTTATGAACCAATTGACTTAGATGTTATTAGAGAAGTTGATCTCAACAAGCTTGAACCTTGGGAACTTAAAGGTAATATTCCGAATCTCCTTATAGTTAATGAACTCTTCTATAACTATAATTATCACCACCTAATCCACACATTTAATGTATGATTAATATTTCCTTATAAGCATATTATATATATATATATATATATATAAACTATCATTATTAATATCATAGAAATTTTGTTGTTGGTCCTGCACAAGACTACAAGTTAGATGTCAAAGAACAAATACATTAGATTGTGGTAATAATGTCTAGGGTTTTGT
>JAKUCM010004037.1:0-51537 GCA_023374145.1 Lepidium sativum
GAGAGAGAGACCTACGTCTCCGATAATCAGGTATAAGCCAATAGTAACGTACCACGTATTGAGATTGCTTTGGTAATTGTAGTGTTTAGAGATATTGTTTTGGCGGGCGTAATTAACAAATTCAAAATTGGAGCCAGAATAAAACAAAACCCTAGCGCCTCTTTTTTTGTTCCATCTCAAACACTCTCTATTGCTCAAATCACTTCCCTCGCTTATCGCCATTCTCCCTCCATCTTCGTCCTCAGGGTATCGAATCTCTCGATTCTCTTATCGGAAGCTGAATCTCCCTCGATCTCAACGGTTATTGGAGATGGAGGATCTCTGTTGATCTAGGTAATTCCTTTTCTGTGTGTTTTTTTTTCTTTCCGATATCTAGGTTATTAATTTGCTCGATTTGGATTTTTTTTTTTCCCAAATGTAATTGGTTGATGATTCGACTGTGGTTCATTTCTTCGATATGGTCACGCGTAGTTCGTAATTTTTGATCCAGTGAGAGCAATATCTGTTCATTTCGAAGCATTGCGGTTTACCGATATCTAATGTATTTATAAGCATTTCCTTGAAGTATAGAATCATGATTTTGTCGTTTCCACTGGCTGCTGTAGGTACTTAGTCTATTGCAAAGTGTTGTAGTAGCTGTGACTGTTAAACGAGAGAACTGATATCCAAAAAGCTAACGCAAATGGGGAAGGTATCTCCAAAAGATTTGAATTACAAAACAGCGGTGAGGAAAAAGAGCTTGAGAGAGAGAGAGAGAAAATACTTAAAGCCAGGGACTCTTGTTCAGCTTTGCTACAGCAAAGCATCGGCTGCTGCTGCTGCTAAGTCGTGCAATGATTTGGGGAAGAAACGGGTACCTGTATTTGATACTAAGCTTGCAAGGAACAATAAAATGGAAGTGGAACTGTCGCCTCTCATAATGTCGCCTGTCAACATTGCTGATAGGAGTAATCTGGTGAGGCCAATAGAACTTTATGATCTGCAGGTGGAGAGTAACGGTTGTAAGAAAAACCCTCTAATGCTATCCCCAATGGGCATTGTTATGCATAACACTATGGCGAGGACACCAAAAACTCCACAAGCTGATCCTTGCAATTCAGAATCTCAACTTGAATCTCTTCCCATGGATTTACTGGTAAATTTTTTGTTTACCTTCAATTCGCTGATTCTCCCTCTGTTAGTTGTCTGAATGTCTGAAGTTTGTTCTTACATAGTTAATTCTTCCAAGCCTTTGACGTGATTCGCTATTTTCAACTTTCTATTTCTTTCAGGTTAAGATAATTTGCCATCTGCAGCATGACCAGCTGAAGGCAGCTTTCCATGTTTCTGAAAGAATAAGAACAGCTGTATGTTCTTTTCCCTGTATACTTGTTTAGTTTTCATCCATCAAGCTATATCTTTTTGCTGTTTTATTTCTTGGGCATTAATCTATTTGTGCTTGCTATTGAAACAGACCATACTTGCAAGACAATATCACTTCAATTATACAACACCAGACCGTTCAAGACAGGAAATGCTGAGCGTAATTACCCCTATGCCAATAAATCGCTGGCCATTTCTTAGGTACATGTTTTGTTTCAGTTTTTAACATGATCGAAAAGAGCATCAAACAACTTGTTTGGCTCTTGACAAAACCTTCATTGATCTAAAAACAGCAGAGGAGATGGAAACCCAACAATGGTGTCAAGCCCACATACCCCAAAAGCACCAAAACATGCTCCTCGACCTCCTCCTCGAACCAAACTCACTGAGATGAACCAAATCGCTGCTGCTCTTTTCCAAGACCAGACAGCATTCCCTTCGAGATGCATCGTCCAAAGGCCGACTCTTTTCAAGCCAATGGCTCCGAAGCACCCTCGAGTGCTCTTCTATGAGGAAGAATTAGATTTGTGTCAAGCTGTTGCTCAAAACAACCTTAGCTGATCACACTTGCTGCAGTGATACACTTCGTATCGGTTTCCCCTCTGTTCATATTAGTTTTGTTGTCATTGCATTGATCATTGTACATGATGATCATCATCTACAGTAAGGAGCATGCAAGTTTTGTAGCAGTGCTAGTTCAGGGTTTTAGGTTACATGGCAATCTTGTAGTATTAATATAAGGTTTATAAGTTCTTACACATCTGGGTTTGTCATAATAAGCGTCTTTGATTTGGTTAGTTGAGTCAAGTCTTGTGTATATTTCTTACATCTATCTGGATCAGTTGCTTTTTTGTTATAGTATTATTGCTTGCTTTCATCTCATATTGGTTCTTCAGTTCTTCAAATAATCGTACCGTGAAATGAACCGTACCATATTAAACCATTAAATTCGTTAACTAGCGAACCAAAAACCGGCTCTTGTACCCTAATATAAACCTTAGCTTAAGCGCAAAATTTCTAAAGGCCTCTGAAATAATTTGGGCCTTTTTACGGTGTTATGGGCCAAAACCTTTTGCCAAACATCCGTTAATAAAACGTGTAAATAATAAGAAGAAAACTCTGTCAATCATACGACGCCGTTAACAAACTATTCCTGTTGCCAAACAAGCCTAGGGTCAAATTCTGTTGTGGCTATAAATAAATTTTGTATGTATTGTGAACAAACACTTTTCCATTTTTCATCGGAGAGCTTCGAAGGTTTAGAGATCTCGCTGCTCCTTCGATCTTCTCCGCTCAACTATATCTCCGATCCTCGGCTTACGTCTACTGTAACATCATAGATTTGATTTTGGCGCGTTATTAGATTGCCTTAACATCTTTAAACCCACTTTGGTGGGATCTCATAATCGATCTAGGGTTTCTCAAGATCGGAGATTTCATCTTTTCCCGTATTGATCCCCGAGTCATCTTCGCATCCAAATTTCTTGGCTTGGATTGGTTTGTGTGTAAATCAATCGTGTAAGATGTCTCGGTGTTTCCCGTTCCCGCCACCTGGCTATGTACTAAACGGAATTCGCGATGAGGCTATGATCGTATCGATCAAGGTTTGTTTGAGCATTTAATCACATGGCTTCGGTTTTGGTTTCGGGTTCATGAGATTTTAAATGCTCAGCTTCCTTGTGTTTTTTGGTTCTCTAGAACATGGTTTCCAGTTTTCTGGTTTCTCTCTGTGTTCTTGAGGTTAATTGGATAGGGAAATGGCATGAAAGATGGTGATAGAGTGTGAGATTTTCAATTGAAAAAATGATGTTTAAGTTTCACTTATGTCAGACCACGATAAAATGTCACAATGTCTAATGGGTTCCTTTAACTTGACAATATTAATCAAAAGTAAGAGTCAAGTACATTGCTTTCTCTAACCAAAAATTGTAAATAGTCCACTGAATTAATGTACAGAAAGCACTTGTGCTACAAAGTTAGAATTTAAAGGCTGGATCTATGTGAGAGCTTGATTTTTATTGACTTCAGCAAGTTCTGCTAGTTAATTGATGTTCCACTCCGTCTGTAAATTCAGGGGGCAGAAGAGAAAGCTAAGAAAGAACATAGGAAGGAAAGAAAAAGAGATAAGAAGGAGATGAAGGATAAGAATGAGAGGAAGGATAAAAAGGATAAGAAGAGGAAGAAGAGGGAAGGAAAGGATGGTGAAAGTGAAAAGCACAGTCATAAGAGACGGCATAAAGAAGATATCAAAGATGGTTCGAATCACGAAGTTGATCTTTTTCGCAAACTAAAAGACAGCGAAATTGATTTTTTGGAGAGGAGCAGCCTTACTGTAGAACGTGAGCTGTTTCAGTCAACGTCCCAGAACTCTTGCGATAGCACTCTTAACAGCAATGAGATACTACCGAAGCAGACTCTTGATCGTAGACATAACAACGACTCTGGTGAGTGTGTTTGTGTTTCTTCCTTTCCCGGGAAGGATGTTAGTACTCTTGTTGGGGAGAATTTCCTTTCCAAGATATTGATGAATTCTTTCTTCAAATTGTTGATATGAATTTGAAGAAAGCATTATTCGGATCCGATTGCCTAACCGAAGGCGGAAAGATCCTGAGGTGATGATCACCAACAAGGACCATGAAAAGCCGTGTCCTTCCCGGGGAATAAAGTTAGACTCGTCCCAGCTTGGTACTAGAGAGCCAGTTAATCAACATCCTTGTTCCACTTCTGCAGCAGAACATGCTTCGAGGCCACGTGAGGAGAAAAGGAAAAATCCTATTTTGTCAACAAAACTCAATAAAGTGAAGATGTCCTCAACCTCTACTTCAGAAGCTTGCCAACCTTCACGCCTATGCCGCATTTGCCCACCATCCCTGGCAGTACAATTTATAAACGTAGTTGAGAATTGGGTCCCTAACACAATCGAGAAACGAGTAGAAGAACTCACTAACTTGGACAATGAAGAATGTTGGTGGTTTGTGAAGAAGCCAAGTAGCCACAAGTTTGACACAGAAAGATGCAAACAAGTTAACATAAACAACGAGATCAAGCAAGTAAGCAGTTCAATGGGATTGCCATTTGCTCGCCTTTTGCCAGAAGCTGATGTTTACGCCTTACCTTACGCTGTCCCGTTGTGATAACATGAAGAGCAGGAAAATCTCTCTTTTTAAGAAGGAACCTGGTCGAGACCTCCATGTACCAGAGCAGTCAGTTTTTGGTTTAGTCTTAGAATTTCAAGGTTGTATAAGAACACATTATTTGTTATTCCTCGTTGTTGGTTATATAGTAATATCAGTATAACGTCTCAAACTCTCTTACTTTTACAACAATAGATTGAGAGAGACTGAGGGTGTAAATTTCATGTAAAGTAAATCTATAATCATCACAACTAGTAATTAAAAGAAACCTTTATAAATGAAAGAGAGACCAACACTAGCTCTCTCGGCTATCAATCAAAATAAAAGTTGAATTAACACCAGTAATTCAGTTTTTAAGGAACTAAGAGATCACAAATGAAAACGGAAAACAAGAAAAAACGAAAAAAGCAATACTGTCTTTAATCACTCTGTCATCGTTATCTCAAAGAGCTTCTTGACTTCCCCTGAGAGTTATTACAAAATGGAGCAGCCCTTTTGTGCTTTGTTCTTCTTTTTCTTCTGCTTTGGAGGTTGAAGGACCACTCTGATTGCTGCATCAAACACTCCCTTCACGTTCTGCAGTTATTCACATAGCTTTTTCCATCAAAATGATGAAACATAGATTGACAAAATTGACTAATGAGATGCTTTTTCTTCTATTTACCTCTTGTGACTTCGAAGAGCACTCAATGTAAGCAGGCGCTCCAATTAGCTTCTTGAGCTCCTCTCCCTTTAATGTGGAGGAGTTAAGTGATTAGCAGATTTTCATAAAGCTGAGAAATGTGTCTAGTCCTTACCTGAGCAGTGGTAATAGGGACAGCACCAGGATGGTCGATAAAAAACTGTTTGTCATCCCGAAGATCTGACACAAGACACAAACCAAGGTTAAACTTTATGAAAGCCATAACCAAGTGGAAAATTGCATATACCAAACGTTCAGATGCGGGATCGTGAACTACAACAAACATTTCACAAAAGACATACAAATGCCTTTTCTCGAGGTATATACTTGTTTCTTGAGATAAAGGTCACAGAAAGTTTTAGAAGGTCATCACTCATCACAAGAAGGTTATAGCATATGGTTTCACCTAATAGATCCATTTTGAACATATTCAAGTTTTAACTAGAACCAAGAAAAATGTAGTTATGTCGACTAGAGTCATATATATAAAACACAATGGGAGTTAGGCATGTATATGTATACAAATGACTGCATCAAACATATATATATATATATATATATATATATATAAGAGTTAATCTATTACCTAGTTTGGTTCCAACAAGGACGATTGGGACACCAGGAGCATAGTGCTCCAACTCTGGAATCCACTGTTAAGCATCACAAAGTTTAAACACCAAAAGAAATACTTAAGATTGATTTGTCTAAAATTAGAAACTGTCAGACCACCATGGTGAAACTCACCTTCTTGGAAACATTCTCATAACTAGCTTTACTAATGAGAGAGAAGGCTAGAATGAAAACATCAGCACCACGGTAACTCAAAGGTCTTAATCTGTTGTAGTCTTCCTGCCCTGTGAACAATTAAGAAGAAAAAAAGTCAGATACTGATTAGTATAAATCTCAATAGCTGCAGCTCTCTCCTTAAGGATGATGATGAGTTTGGTCATTTTACCTGCAGTATCCCACAATCCTAGATTCACCGTGGCTCCGTTAACAACCACATTGGCACTAAAATTATCGAAAACTGTAGGAACATAATCCTGCTCCATGGAAATTTACAACATTGAGTTTATAAATCCGTTCATCTATAGGCACAATCCAGAATTTCTTCCACTCATAAAAGATTCAAACTTTATATGGAAAATTCAGACAGATATTAAAACTACAAATATTGTTATCCTGAATTGAAGATAAAGGAGACAGTTTTGTTTACCGTGGGAAAGGTGTTGCTGGTATAAGAAATCAACAAACATGTTTTACCAACAGCTCCATCGCCAACAGTCACACACTTTATGAACCTTGAAGCGCTCATTGCCTCCAAAAGCTTCTCTTTTTCACAATCTTATTCAGACGGACCAAAACGTAATTTTTTATGATCGAACCTCAGATCTACAGCTGAGGAACCCAGAAATCCTCAAAACTATGAAGCCAATTCCTCTGAATCTTTCAACATTACCTTCAATTAAACATCTCAGGCAAAAACGAAAGCCTAGAGATGTAAATGTAGAAACTAAACCTTACAAAAGAAATTCAGAAATGTGTTGAACAAAGAAGAAGATGAATAAACAAAGGTGAACGTGAGGACAATGAATTGGATCGAGAGAACTAGAGAGAGAGAGACAGAAGTAGAAGAAAATGATGGCCGGAAATAATTGCCATTGAAGCGTTCGTTAATGGAATAATCTCCGCCATCAACCTCCCGATTGTTTTGCTTCCTTTACTTTCGTTTTTTGGAAAAAATAAATAAATATTTGTTTCAGTTTTTTATTGTATTTCGTTTTCATTTTCTGAAATTTGTCAACCACTTGAATACTATTTATGTTATTTTTTGTTGGTGTGTTCTCGTTTCCATTTGCATATATTTGTTTATGGTTTATTTTGTATATATTGTTGCAGTAAGACAAGAGTGGATAAGTCAACCTGGTTACAGTTTTGTTCAGAGATAAGGCTTGTTTTTGTTCTTGCTTCTTCTTGACTCTGCTTTGTCATATTCTATATGTGGTATGTAGAATCTATCTCCATAACTTCTGGTTCGAGTTTTGCTTGGGACGTTAAACTAATTGAATATATACGAAGGTTAGCAAAAGAGTTCTCTCTAAATTATAAGTAATACTTTGCTTTCTCCAGATGACTAAACATACCTCTTCCCTAGACTCTTCTTCAATCCTATATATATTCATCGTTTTGAGTCATTCTTCAATATGATTCATCGATCTGATTATTTTTAAAGTCTCTCTGAGTATGGCAGTGAACGTTGATGCAGATTACCTTAAAGAGATAGAGAAGACTCGTAGGTACCTTCGAGCTCTCATCTCCTCCAGAAACTGTGCTCCTCTTATGCTCCGTCTTGCGTAAGATCCTCTCAAAATCAGTCTCTCTTTTTTTTTTTTTTTCTTGTCTGGATGTTTCCTAATGCAAGTTATTGTGTGCATATAGATGGCATGATGCAGGAACCTATGATGCCAAGAAGAAAACTGGAGGTCCCAATGGATCAATCAGGTTTAAGGAAGAGCTGAACCGTCCACACAACAAAGGTTTGGAGAAAGCTGCCGCCTTCTGCGGTGAGTTTATAATGCCTTTAATCCATTGCTAGTACTTTTCAGGGCCTGACAATCCTAAGTTGCTGTTTCCTTCGATGTCTGATATTGGTTTCTGGTTTCAGAGGAAGTAAAGGCTAAGCATCCACGAATCTCTTATGCAGACCTTTATCAGGTAAACATTGATTAAAAGCATTACTAAGCCACTCTTCGTCCTTGATGATTAGCTTGACATCTTATTAGATTACATTTTCAGCTCGCTGGAGTAGTTGCAGTGGAGGTTACCGGCGGTCCTACAATCCCATTTACTCCAGGCCGTAAGGTATTTACCCTTACCACTTAAGGGCATGCGTTAAATTATAGTTGCTAAATGAGTTTGCTAATGTTGAGAAATATGACTCCAGGATGCTGATTCCCCGGATGACGGAGAACTTCCAGATCCGAATCAAGGTTCCTCCCGTAGCATAAAGCTCCTGCAACGGAATTCTGTTTCACAAACTGACTAAACCTTCCTTCTTTATTACTGCAGGTGCCCCACATCTAAGAACTCTCTTCTCTCGTATGGGTTTATCAGATAGAGACATAGTAGCTCTCTCTGGAGGCCATACTCTTGTACTAAGTTCTCACTCTACTTAAACATACCTGCAAGGCAGTTAACATGGTCAAATTAACCAACTTGGTTGCTGCTTTTGTATATAGGGACGTGCACATAAAGAGAGATCAGATTTTGAAGGTCCATGGACACAAGATCCTCTCAAGTTTGATAACTCATATTTTGTGTAAGTAGCAACAACATCATACAAAGTTGTCTGCTGACTGATGAGAGAGTGGGTTGTGAAACTTACATTGTCTGATGATTGATATTTCAGAGAGCTTCTAAAAGGGGAGACTCCGGGATTGCTACAACTGAAAACAGACAAGGCTCTACTTGATGATCCCAAGTTACTCCCCTTTGTTAAGCTGTATGCAAAGGTAGATTAGATTTCAATACTTTTAGCAGGGACTTTTAGTTTGAATGATTCTCTGGTTTTATCAACAACAAAAAATGTATTATGATGTCTATGTCAGGACGAGGATATGTTCTTCAGAGCTTACACAATTTCGCACAAGAAACTCTCAGAACTAGGAGTTAGTCCACTAAGGAAAATTCCTTTAGCAGTGACACAGCAGACGGTTGGAATCGCTGTTGCTGCTGCTATGGTGATCTTTACCATATGCTATGAAGCAAGCAAAAGAGGCAAGTGAGGAGGTTTCACAGTGGGAAAAGGATTAAGATAAAAATTTATGAACGTAAATGGAACAAATGCAATAAAAAGAAAGATTCATGCGTTGTTACCTTCATGCTCTTTTTCAAGCTTTATTGCTTTGCAATTGTTCCAAATAAAAATGTTTAATCATTCAGCATATTAACATCAGTAAATGGCTCATTAAACGAAGTAGTATGTAAAATTATATTGAAGTAGCTTATTTCTTAGAGTCACATCTGAGAATACAGCACTATTTCACTACCATGGGCAAGATCAACAGATAAAGTTTAATATATAGGTTCATTGACAATAGATATCTAGCCTGTGATCGACTAGCTAGAATCTTGTAAAGCCCTGACAAGTCAAAAAACTAAAATCAAAGTGCCCTGAAACTATCCGTTTTATCTAGCCTGGCAGTACCAGAGCTTGATGATTCACCGAGTGGATCAGGAGAAGTAGCTGCTCGGGAAGTTTCTCTTCTTTTCAGAGAAGTTGGCAATCCTGAGATCTCCTATAAAAGTAGATAGCTAAAACCATCAGCCTAAAAGAGTTCCTAACACAAATCAAATGCCTGAAACAATTCAATAGCTACCTTCATCAAATGCAACCTCATATCACTAGGTCGAGTTTGGTTTCCGATGCAGGCCATTGCAAACTTGGAATAACTAAACAATACATCAGCAGCAGCTTGCTTCTTCTCATCAACCTACAAGATAGCATTATCACAAATTAACCAACAAAATGCCAAAAAGTCAAGAACTTGAGTCAAGTAACAGAACGAAAGGACAAAGAAACGAAATCTAATGATTCTGATTTCAGAATTAAAGACAAAAGATTATGCCAAGAGACTTCTCTTTTCTTCCCCAATCCCATTGAAATTGTATGAAAGATATATTAGGGAAAAAGAAGAGACCATAATTTGAAAATTTAAATCCGTAAAACTATGAAATCAAAGTTTAGAACTTCATGGTGCAGATTAAAAAGACGCAGCTTTCGCAGCAGAAGCAAGAGAGTTGTGTAAAGGTTAGGTTTTTTTTCTTTCATCTACTATCCAAATTAAAAAACGAATCCGATTAGATGCCTACTAACTAGAATTTGATAATACTCATGAAACACAAAAAAAAACCGGTGAAAGTCGAGAAATTAGAGATCAGAAGTTACACCTCGTAATCTTCTTTCATGGCGGAGAAGCGGGTTCCTCTGTTTTGAGATTGGAGTTCTCTGTGGTGTTGTGTTGAATTCCAGCGACAACAAAGTGACCTTTGGCTAAGTTGGTTTAGAACTTCGAATTTCAACACCAACCTCGCGGGTTCGAGATCTATTATACTACTAATTTGTGGACCTAAAATGACGTGTAGTTTATTCCGGATTTACTAAAACGGCGAAGCTTGTGACATCATTACGTAATTGACTTGCTAACTGAACCGGAACACAATCAGAGTAATCCGTCTGCAAACCGATTTATCATCATAAGGTTTAGCACAAAACTGTATTTCCAAACACAAGTTCTAGGATCCAGTCAAGAATCAGAGCAAATACAAGTCATGGTTACATGATTCACCAACAACAACACAACACTACCTAATCGTTCAAAACCTCTATTATCTGTTCAATGTTTCTGTGCTCAGGCAATACAAAAACTGATTTACAAAATAACACATCATCTATTAGTCTACTTAGAACTCTTTTTCTCCTTTTTTTTAATCTCTTTAGCTGCCGTTGTAGCTAGTGTTGATGGCTTCATAGCACTTTTGGGATTAAGAGCTTTTCTAATCTTGAAAACGGTCCAGGCCGTTCCAATAGCATGCCCTGCTGCTCCAAGCCCATCGTTTGTTGCCTTTGCTGTCTTTGCTCCATACCTAAAAATTAGATCCTCAACATCATCAACTATCTGAACAATATCTAAGATGGAAACCATCAATGTCGTTTCAATTACTTGCTTGTGATAGACGATTTCAGTAGTGACATCTGAAGATGTTTTCATAACTTTCCTTCCAGCTACTTCAACAGCATCACAGACCTTGTCTATCAAAACAACAGCCAAAGTGAGTATAATCAGAAAAAGAGAAGTGCAATAACAAAACTTTATAATCATGAAGATCTAAAGCAACTTACTGAATCCATCAAGTGTTGCAAGAACCATTTCTCCAGGAAGAAGACCAAAGAGTTTCTTCCCAGCTTTGCTGTTTATCACTGAACTAGTAAAGAATCCAGAAACTTTCAAAACACCAGAGAGTACACCGTTCGCCACTTTATCCGTCATTTTCGTCATCTTCTTCACTCTGTTACACAATACAACTGAGAATCTCAAACACACATCCTAAGACTCTTTGATCTCAAAAAGGTAGAGAATTTTTAAAAATTACCTTTTGAGACGTCTCAGAGTTGCAGGACGAACTTCTCTTTCTTTCTCTGCTTTCGACAACTTCCTCTTCATGAAATCATTTCCCCACATGAGGCGATCCATTGTTACATCTCCACACCATAAGATTCCTTTGATCAATTGTCCAGAACCAGCAGCGATCATTTTCGCTGCAACTCCACTGTAATCCTCCACATTCGGAGCCAAAGTCGTCCAATATGCTCTACATTGCTTCTCCATCATCTTTTTCTTCTCTCCTTTCAGCTCCGCCGGAGACGTCTCCTTCGCCACCGTCGTATCCAAGACGTTGTTGATCTCCTCTTTCTGTTTCTCCTCCGCCGTGAAACTGCTATAATCAGCTAAGACCCGGTCTAGCTCCTTTAGCAACGGCTCTTGTCCTTTGGAAGCGATTGTTAATCCGTAGTTCAACATTTCGTCTTTCTCTTCGTCAACTGAATGATCCAACGACCCGGATTCTTTAACGGGTCGGAGCGAGAAGAAGTAATGCGAGTCATCGACTTTCACGGAGGGTGCGTCTCTAGTCAACGGCCACTGGATCTCATCAGCGAAACGAGCGAAAACAGCTACAGTGATCTCTCCCTGAACAAGACGGAGAATCTCAAGATCGCCACAAGCAAGCTCTACGCTATAAGAGCTGTCGATAAGGTGGAGAATTGAGCCGTGGATCGTGAGAATCACTTCCTCCGTCGCCATGGGAGGAGCTGAAGCCATATCGGAGACAGTAGGATCCGGGAAGATATCTTTGACGAGATCATCTACATCGAGTGAAGGATAGAGATTGCTATTAGCACAAGAGGAAGACGATGATCTAGGGAAAGGAGCATCGGCGGTTGAATTATCGACAGTTGGGTAAAGCCTCGGAGCAGTTGCAGTGGATTCCATTATCGCCGGAAATTAAAAAATGAGGAAGAAAACGAAGAGGAATAAACAAGTGTTGGTTATTTATATGAATCTGAAAAAGTTTTGGGCCAAATTAGAAAAAGTGAGAAAGATTAGTGACTAAATGATACAGCAAAGCATCTTTATTTTGATTAACTATTAAGGAATTTTGCTGTCGGAGAGAGGAAGACGTGGAGGTTCCGTGTTTAATCTTAAAAACCGCGTATTAAACTTAACCGGGTTCGGTTTAAAACTTAACTATTTTATGGCGATTTTCCCGCGCTTATTAAAAAAGAAAAAAAAATTGTGATACTTCACTGTTGACCATTTTTTTTTTTACTGTACTCGTTGACCCACAAAAAGTCACTGTTAAAAGTCAAGACCTTTCATTTTTGCCGGAAGGGAAAGCATAGCCTTTTGAGTTGTTGTTTGGTCTATTGTAAGAGAATTTCCGGCGGAGAAAGCTATAACAACTCTTCCATGGATCCCACTTCGTCTTCTTCCTCTTCTCTTAGATGGAATATTCTTCGTCAAGCGCTTCTCCGTAGATCTGGTTAACTTTATCCCTTTTTCCCCGCTTCCATTTCTCGATTTTACGTCCTCATGGCTAATGGATTATCTCCCAATTTTGTTCAGATTCTCAATCTCAAGCTGAGATCAAGCGGATTTCAAGGAAAGCAGCTCAAGGATTCAACTTAATTCCCTGTCAGGTGGTGGAATCGGATAATCCTCGAGAGGCATGCGTTTGTTACACATTACCAATCACCGGTTCTCTCCATCTAACGTTAGGATTCTCGACATCAAGTTTTGAATTTGGAAGTTGATTTAATGATACAATATCACGGCTACTTGTATAAATCTGTCATTTCTTTTTGTTTCTGTAAATTTATGCAGACAAAGAGTGGATAATTGCAGTGATCTTAATGACTTCAAGATGTCTAATCGATACAACATTGACAATACTGGACTTGTCTGTAAGTTCTCATTCTCATTGTATCACTAGTTGTCTTGTGTTATGCTCACATAAATTCGTGTCTTTGTTGGTTTTGACGACAATCCCATCTCTGTTTTGTGATAAACTTTACATTTTGATCGTATTCTGGTAGAGTAGAAACATAAGGGTATATTTCTTCTCAGCTCAAGTCTGTGTATTTGGCTTGTTTCCGGCTCATGCAATCTCTGGCTAAATCAACATTAACCATGCTTCAAAGCATCATGCATCAAACATCTTGAATTGCTTGAGGGTCTCAAATGTTATGTGGATCTGTGGTCCTTTGAATTCATAACTTAGGTCTTTCATTGTTCCAGGTCAGTGGCCCTCAGAAGAAGTTCTAGCATACTTTTGCAAGTCTCAGCCAGATCGTTTCAGGTTTTTGTGTTCAGTCTTAAGACTAATTTGCATCTGTGTTCTTTTAGCTTCTTGTACATACATTTTACTCACCTCACTGGGATAATGCAGAGGCAAAAAAGTAATTGAGCTAGGATCAGGGTATGGATTAGCCGGTTTGGTTATTGCAGCTGCAACTGAGGCATCAGAAGTGGTCATCTCAGACGGAAATCCCCAAGTAGTCAATTGTATCCTACTTGTTTTGTTGTGATTGTTTCATTAGAATTGTCTTCTCTAGCTGAGGCCTTGAGATACGGAAACCTGGAACTCAATATATATTGATTTTCATTGATTTGCTTAACATCCAGATATTAAGCGTAACATAGAATCCAACTCCAAGGCATTTGGAGACACAAACGTGAAAGCCATGGTGTTACACTGGAATCAGCATGAACTTTCAGAGTTAACCAACAATTTTGACATCATAGTTGCAAGCGATTGGTACCTTTTCTTTTCTTTGCTTTTGATTTCAATCTTCCGCTTTATGATATGTTTCAGGACACATCTTCTATGATTCAACAGTACATTTTTTAAGGAATTTCATAAGCACCTTGCAAGTATCATCAAGGTGCTGCTTAAAGACAAAGAACCCTCCGAGGCATTATTTTTCAGTCCTAAGAGAGGTGACTCCTTAGACAAGTTCTTGAGCGAGATTAAAGACATTGGTTTACACTATGTCTTAACCGAAAAGTATGATGCACGACTTTGGAAGCGCCATGAGACACTTGTGAAAGGAGACGATGCTTGGCCTAGCTATGACAAGGACCACTGCTACCCTCTACTTATTCAAATTACCAGCCATGAGTAGTCAAGTCTATGTCATATTGCGGCTGTGGACGGAGAATAAACACAGGTATACTCAATATCTTAAGCTTTTATTAAAATATTCAGTGAATGGACTTGAAAGTTGAAACCTTTTTGACTCTCTGCAAGATGCCCTTATCTTCCTTTTTAGTATAGATAGGTCCACACCACCTTTGTACACGAGTTTTGGCAAAGCCATTCATGTAAAGGGAAGATATAGAAACAATATTAATAATAAAAGCTGTAAGATTCTAGATCAAGTGTACATACATCAAGCCTCTCTTCATTCTATATCAGGCTTTTTGAGTCTAAATTCTAGTTGTCTTTTCTGGTCTTTTTAGTGCTGAAAATAAACGTTTTTTCATGATAGTAGAGATAAAAGAATCATTTGACCAGGACCCTTTATATCTAAGGAGAATTCTTTGTGTTTGTGTGTGTATGTGTCTAAATATGATCCTCACTTATATGATTGGACATTTGTTTCAGAACTATCTAAGTTGCTGAATCATGCTGCTCATGAGAATGACACAATACTGTCTGAACTTTTCTCTCAAAGTGGCAAGCTTTGCCTTCACATTGAGGAGATCAAAAGTTCTGTCTCAGTTTTCTACTCCCTTTATGTTTATACTTCTCATTTAGATTTTTGCCATTTTAAATTCAATGTTACAGGAAGCAGAATCGCAATACAGAGAAGAAAAGAAGCTGTACTTTGAGTTCATTCTCCAATAGCCATATCCGCAAAATATGAATCTCCTAATGCCGCTTCTTTTATTGATTGTTGCATCTCTGTACTTGACTCAGTTCCATAACCAGATATATGTCCTGTTTCTTCAGAAAGTAGTTCTCTCAAAGACTTCAGACTTCACATGATACAAATAAATCAAGTTCTGTCGATCTTTTGACGGTTTTTGACTACTTTTAGTTGTGGTTGAGAAATAACAGACTCCTTAACTAAACTCGAAATCTATTTTCCCGATATTTATTGCTTTGTGATGATTTTTTTGTTTGTAAATGCTTCGATTGTGAAGGATGTTTTGGACCATGTAAAATGTTTCTCACATACAATTAAAAGACTTGAAAAGTTGTCTACAAAAACGTAGAAACTACAATATATTACAACTACTTAATCTAAAAAGTAAGTTATCTAAAAATGAAAACCTCGAATAATCATTCTTCTCAACGAATCAAATCTCTGCTTCAGTGATTTTTTTCTTTTCTTTCTTTAGGTGAAAGATCTCGAATGATATTACTAAATACTTAAAACTTCAACGTACAAATATCACCAAACGCGTTGCACCGCCCAAAACGCTGCAGCCAAAACGCTAACCATCGAAAACACTGGAGAGAGAGTAGGCGATGCGTTTGGAGCTGCCGCAGAGTAGCTAACCGCTTCCGGCTCTAGTCCTTTCGTTGCACTCTTCACACTAAAGACCAATTATAGAAACAACAATTAATATCACAAATTTATTTTTGTAACATTTTTATAAAATTAAATTCTGTAGTATGAACAAAAGAACCGTGTTGGACCACACATAGTCACAGTTCACCGATGACTAGCCGATCTAATAGTCAAATTTTTAAATAATGTACGTGGAAAACTCGATTTCTACTTGTTCAAGTAAATTAACTTAAAACCAATCACTAAGTTAAGATTAAGAGTTATTTGTTTTTATATTTATTTATAAAAGAAACTGATATAATTACGCCAACGGATAAAAATTGACGAAAACAACACGGTTCGTTTTTAAAAAAGTTCCTGTCATGATTTTTAATTTTCGGTGATTTGACTCCATTAAAAAAAAATTTAACAACCAATAAGTGAATTTATTCACCTCCAATCATAACCAAATAAAAATTGAACTTTTGAATGTGAATAAAAAAAATCGAAACCGGGCTTCTTCTACAGGAATCAGAACCAAACTTTTTTCATTTTTTTTATACTGATTTGATCGGATCATCGGAACAACTTTATAATTAGCAATTAAGAAAACACCAAACTGAAATTTTAATTCATATATTCTGATTCGTGTTTCCACTTGAAGACTATCACAACTTGTTATAGTAATTAAACAAATAATGAAAATAGAAATATTACCTTGGGTTAGAAGAAGGACAGAAAGTGATGACATAATCAGCTCCGCCACAAGTAAACGTACTTGTTCCGTCGTCATAAGCATAGCTATAAGCTCTCGGACACGCGTTTTTGAAAAACAATGAGTACTCACTCGGCTTACAAGTATCCGGCGTTCCAAACGCACCGCTACAACAATATTCTGGCGTTCCAAACGCTTCACAAGCACTTTTACAAGCTACTCCTTCTGTTCCTGTTGCAGCTACTTTTAGCTGAGCAGGACATGGACCGTTAAGCTCTGCTACACAACCAGTGGTCGTACAGTTTCCGGCTACACCGTTAGAATCACCACCGCCTTGAGGAACAATGGTCATAGGGATGTTATAACCGTCTACAAGACTCACATCGTAGAAGTCTAAACCACCAGCTCCGTTTAAAGTGAATTCAGCAAGTGTTGCTGGTGGTGCAGCACCGGATCCGGAACATTCCACGGCGGAGGAACCACAATCTCCTGTAACACAAGTGAATTTTCCGGTGGTTGCGTCTTGAGTGCAGAGTGTACGGCCCCAAATACGACCAGACCAAGCAGCAGGGATTGGGATAACACGAGTCGCAGCAGGGTTTAAGGAGAATCCAGTGGTTGGTAATGGAGAAGTTCCGGCGCCGGAAAGAAGACCAGGCCAAACGGTGTAGCTACACTGGTTAACAATTGTAAAAGTGGTTGAAGAAACTCTATAGATTAAAGTAAGAATCAGTAAAAGAAAGAAAGAAACTTGAGATTGACCCATAAGAGCAAAGAGTCACAAGAATCTAAAAATCTAAACTTTTTTGTTTTGTATCGCCGGAGATTAGTTGTTCCGGTGACTCTGTTTTTCTGCTCTAGTTTGAGACGTACAGAGTGTAAATGAGACTAATGAGTAATAAGCTTTGTGTTTATATTTAAAATGAAAAGAGAATTAAGAGTGGAGAGAGGTTTTTGTGATTGAATCTTTAAAGGACTTAGATTTTTTTTAGGTCGGCTTTTCACGTGAGCTCATGCCGCCTTTGTCTATATCAGTCGGCCAATGAACCGTACATCTTCACGTTACTTTGATTTTTATTGAGTACTTTTTTTTTTCAAGTACAGATTAATTGGGCCACAACTGGTCGGTGTAGTAGCCAAATTCTTATATAATATAGATAAGAAGACACGATCCCTGATTGTGCAAATGAACTGTTTTAAGTAGATTTACCGCTGACCACTAGGTTAAGAGTCATTTACCAAGTGCTTAATATGTTTTTTTGTCAACGATAAATTATATTGGACTTCAATAGTTAAATTTATATATAATGTATGTAGAAAAGTCGATCTCTAGATATACAAATAATTTATTTTAAATGTACTAATCACTGGCTACTAGGATAATATTAAAACTGTTTCTTTTTTGTTTGAATCTTTTAAAATATAATTAATGTTAATTGTTTATTAGTATGACGACAATATGGTTGCATATGGATATGACCAGACTTGATGTCGGTGATCTAACTTAAAACCTGTCTCCTTAATATTTATATTAATTTCAGATGATCCATTACTTCGTTTGTAATCTTTTTTTCCTCTTTTTATGTGACAGATCAGAATCAGATGGCTAAGTTTTTGGTTTGGCAGGTTACCGACCACTTATGCAACTCTCGAAAAAGCAAATAGAGTCACTCAAACTAGGCCTTTAAATTTTCTTAGATTCTGTCCTCTTCTCTCTTTGAAGGGACATGGTCTTATTATTAAGAGTCTCTCTGTGATCCACTCAAAAGTTGTGTTGCGTCACTGATAGTTAATTTATTATAATTATTGCAAGATGACAAAAATAAAAAACTTATTCATTATGTTTTCTGTAACTTGAAAATGTCAATTTAGTATTCAAATTGGAATATTACAAGATAAAAGGTTCAGGAGAAGTATACAATTTTTTATTTTATTTTATATTGTTTTGAATTATTATGGTAAAAAGACACATTGGCTAATGTTGGATACGAATATTGTAAGATTATTTTAAAAAGATATCAACTTGTGGTTTGTTCATGCTTCTTAGTTACAAGTTATCTAGGTGGTGATTAAGACATGTTGCTGTTGTTTTGTATGTTTAATTAGGTTTAACAATTAATATTTGCAATTTGAGTTGGTCTCTTGTATGTTTCCTAATTCCTACTATACAAATTTGTAATCATATACACTCTTCCCAAGCATTCAAGCAAATTTGGAATGACTGTTTGTTTATGCGTCTACGGCTTTTACATCTTTTTCAAATCAACCATAACCTTTACTCGTTTGACATATTGAACAATATTCATTTTGGCACCGAATGAAACACAAAACGGAACGCCATTGTTTTTCTTTTGATAATTTGATATATAATCAAATTAAACAGAAATATCAGAAGTTCTAGATCGGATAAGAAATTTTCTTTCGAACTGTTTTTATAAATTAACAAACCATAAAATTCGACAAATT
The DNA here is from genome assembly GCA_023374145.1 of Lepidium sativum. Classification (NCBI taxonomy): domain Eukaryota; kingdom Viridiplantae; phylum Streptophyta; class Magnoliopsida; order Brassicales; family Brassicaceae; genus Lepidium; species Lepidium sativum. Next base: position 18,978 of record JAKUCM010004037.1, read on the forward strand.
TTAAAGGTAGAACGCTCAAATCCGGAATAGCACATTACTATTTTCTTAAATTTTAATGTTGCTAGTAAATCACGCATCTGTGGATGAAACTCTATTGTATAAAATGCAAACTCACAAAATTAAGGAGAGGTAGTTGATGTTCAACCTTAATCAAGGTTTTATGAGTGGATTACAATAATCCAATCATAATTATATGATTCTGTGGCTTAGTTTGGGCACGAAAAGGTGTGGAGACTATATTTGGCTTTCTAATATCTTCTTATAGAAACATGAGTCATCAATTTTTGGATTTAGCTAGTCTTGAATGTAGTTAGGTTCACACTTTTAACCAAACGAGATTATTCTAATGACTCTGACATTTCCTGAATGGTTGTGAGTGTACATAGCAGGTAACAATCAACATATCAGAATGATATCATTATTTAAAAGTGTTCAACCTCATCCACGAGATCGTACTTAAGACAAGAACAAGAAGAAACACTTCACAACATCACATGTTTGTCCTTTATTGGTAAGAAATCGTGACCAAACGATAAAATAGCGACTTTATATTAGAATTAGACCAATAACAATGTCTTAAATTGCTCGAGACATACTCAATACCAAAAGTGCTTAGGATCCGAAAAGAGTTGAGTTAATGTCTTCAACTTAGAATTTTGACGTTATGGTCAAACATAAAGTACAAAGTCAACAACTAAACAAAAGGACAAAACTCACACTTGATGACATAAGCAATACGAGGTCAAAATTTCAGAAGTAAAACACTAAAAGAGAATCCAATATCAGATAACAAATTCAGTTTAGTTTATAACAAAAAAGGATCACTCTTTCTGTAATAATATAACTCAAAAACACCAAAAGGACCAAGCAAATTCATTCCCATCAACAAAAAATTGAGAAAGAAGAGAAATATATACGAATTATATAACTCAATTCGATTTCATTGTCTTTTGTTGATAAGGAAAACCAATCAAGCGACTGAACATTCCCTTGCAAAGTGACCTTCTTTGCCACAATTGAAGCACTTTCCGTTACCTCCTCCTCCACCATTTGCTTTCCGGTCAACACAATCACGAGCCAAGTGACCAGTATCACCACACTGGTAGCAAGAACCAGACGGTTGTCTTTTTGTTGCACAATCTCTCGCCATGTGACCAAATCCATGACATGTGTAACAAGCTCCACCACCACGCTCAACACCACGTTCACCACCGTTTCCAGCTGCTAATTTCTGACTACAATCCCTAGCGAAGTGGCCAATGTCACCGCAATTGTAACAACCTTCTTTTCCGGCACCGACGTTACCACCTGACTTCTGATTCTGACTGCAATCCCTAGCGAAGTGACCAACATCACCACACTTGTAGCAACCTTCTCCTCCTACTCTACGTTCACCATCTCCACCACCTCCACCTCCACGGCAATCCTTTGCAATATGACCAACCTCACCACAAGTGAAGCAACCACCACCGCGTCGACCACCGTGACCACGAGAGTTATTCTCCTTCTTAAGAGGACCACCACCTGGAGCAGCTACTTCAACGGCTTTAGTCTTACCGTCGCTTCCCTGAGCGATAGCGAACTCAACTGAGACACCGACAGTTAAACTTCTGAAACCTTCGGATAAGATTGAGGATTGATGAACGAAAAGCTCTTCGCCGCCGTCATCTGGAGTAATGAAACCATAGCCTTTAGAATCACTGAACCAATTAACCTTGCCGGTAGATTTCACAGCCGATTGATCCTCTGAAGCCATCGAATAAAACTTTAAGCAGAGATTTGAGAAATTGAGTAAATTAGGGTTTTCGGTTGGAAAATCTAATAGGCGTGTGTTTTTATATAGAGCTTAAATCTGTAATTAAAAGAAAACCCTAATTAGTGGATTTAATCAAACATTTTTTGTAAATGGCATGTATCTTAGTGCCGGTAAATCTAGTATATTTATATAACTTGAGTTTTTTGTCTACATTATATAAGAATTTGGCTATTAAACCGATTTGAATCAATATAATTTGCTCTTGATAAAAAAAAATATATATATATCAAACATTTTTTGACTCGCCGCCTAAATTAAATCTTGGCGAAGGATTCTTCGGAAGTGGAGAATTTGGAAAATGCCACTTCACTAGTGTGTGCACGCGTCCATTTTGAAATCTGTCGGTGACTTTTTTGGGCCCGTGGATATTAATATTGGGCCTTAAGTTACGTTACTAATCTGAATTATTGGTGGAAATTGACATGTGAATATAGTATTCGTATCCGTTATATATCTATATTCGTATTCGTTTTTTTTTCTTCAAAAAATGGATTCAATCGATTAATAATTTTTGGAACACAATCAATATCTATTCGAACTTCTTTTACTTGTCGGAGTACATTTTGGATATGTCGGTTATGTTATGGTCGGAGTTACATTTCTTTTCTATTTCCATTCAAGAGTTTTTATATGTTTTCACGCTTCTTTAAGACTCCGAAAAATTGAGTTCCGAAGAGTAACTAGAACAAACTCGGTCACGTTTCTAATTGTTCAAAGAGATTTTGTAGTAATAAGATATGCTAAGCCCTGTTTGGAGTAAATACGACTTTGATTTGGTTATGATATATAAGGTACGAAAGATTAGAGTTTATCAAGAATACGCAAGACAAGCACTTCAAATTGTTGAATCATAGTTTGAAGAAGGTGAAGGAGAAGGAGTCTCCATTAGACAATGGAGGCTTTTCGCTTTTTTTGTTCGAATTGTATAAGAACAATAATCAATTGTTTGTAAATGAACTTCTCTTTATGATAAACGGATCCATTATTGCCGCTAACTACAATCTCAGCTATGGTGCTCAGTTATTTTGTTGTTTAGCTAATCAAACAAGTTTCTAAAATTATGTTAATATTTATGAGTTTTTCATACATCTAAATAGTGAAACAAATTTTATATATGCTTTATTTTCTGCAAATGTTTAGTACATGGTAAGAATTATATTGCACACACCTATACAAAAGCAGGACGAATGGCAACATAAAACATATTTTTTCTTATTACCTTACTCTATTTACAGTGAAATATATTAAGATCATAGAAAACCGACTTTAATCTCTATTGATAAACCAAAAATAGATATGAATAATAAGAACCAAAGATACAAAAGTTGAAGAGTACATTTTTCATCAATAGACATGATTTTGTAGGACCATCAACCTCTCTTCTGATTCTGTCTGGATCGAACTACATACTTGAAATATAGACACAAAGAGTGAGACCACAACAACGATTAGCTTCTCATCTCCATAGAAGACAGACTCAAAATACGTACAGCTTCATAAATGTTTGAATCTGATAAGGCTCAATATCTCCAACGATTGTAGCCAAGCCTGATAAAGATCATATACAAGTAGCTCATTTTCTCCAACCTGAAAAGCACAGAACACCACTTTTAGATAATACATTAAGAATTAAAAATAGCATTGGAACTTTATTACGAACAATAAAAAAACACAAACTTAGATGTTTCAGTAACACTTTGAATCTCAAATAATAATTATTAATTATAACAACATGGAGCAGGTGATCCACTTCTACTTAGCAATTTCTCATAAACACAAACAATTGAACTCAAAATTGTAAGAACAAAATTTATTTCCTACAATTGTAAGAACAAAATTTATTTGTGAGATTCTGTTTAAAAACTGTAAAAGTATCCAAGACATGATATAGAAATCGAAATGATTACTCCATTTCAATTAATTAGCGAGACCCTTCATGGACAGAGATAATTGAGCAGATGTGTTCAGATCTATACTATAAACTTGAATCTCACTGTCGTCTGATTGTTGAGCTAACTCGATCTTCGGCAACGAATTCTCAACACTGAGTATAAAATGGGTTAAAGTAGTTATTTTCACACCATTACATCGTCGTTGATAAGTATAAAATGGGACCAAACAATGAAAAGAGCTCGCGCCCTCCCATTACAATGGAAAATTCGACTCTACTTAGAATTATCATCAATCATTATACAAGATGACCACTTCGAGACCAATGAATTCTAATCTCTAGTACTAGAAGATTGTGATTGCTATAAGCAAACTCATATAACCTCTAGTTATGTTCTACTTCATCCACGTGTTTGGTCCGTTTCTCACAGCCACAAATTTTCATTACCATTATCTATTGATCTGGTAACTAGTGTCCGTCGATTTTACTGTCGTCTGAGCATTCAGGTATCCGTTCAAGTTTGAGTTCAGATTTGTTTTAGGTTTTGTATGTTCGGTTCTATTAATTTAGGATCCATTCAGGTATTTCTATTTTTCGGGTCGGATTCGGCTCAAATATAGATCGCTTCGGGTTCATGTATTTATATATAAATTTATATAAAAACTTATAATAAGTAAATATTTAATAGAAATAAGTCTATAAAGGCTTAAATTTAACAAAAATATTTTGGGTACCTGTTCGGTTCTTAATTCGGTTCCGGTTCGAGTTCGGGTTCGGTTTTTCGAGTATATAAATATAAGATCCATTAGGATATTTTTTCTGGATTTGATTCGGATTTGGTCCTTCTTTTTTGGATCGGTTGCGGTTCGGGTTTCGGGTATCAGTTTTATGCCCATGCCTAGTTTAAATGTTGTAAATTCGTTTAAAAAAAATAATTAGATCGATGAAAGTTGATACATGAGAAGATTTCGACAAATTATTTTTGATTACTTTGAATTTGAATTCAAGTCTTTTGACAACTTTCAAAAGCCAGGTCAGATAGAATTTTTACTTGTATAAAATTGAATAAATCAATGGTAAGTGACTCAAAAGATCGACACCAGCACTTCGTGGGTGACACATTCCCTTCCACAATTTGTGCTTTCATGTCATCTTTCATGTCAACATATATTTACATATTCACATGCATACGTATACGTATACGTATGCGCATTTATGCTTTGACGCACCATATATTTAAATCACTGCAATTTGTAACTTGTAACATTAGTGTTATTAGCTGCTAAAAAGATAATTAGATTAGAAGTAACAATAGATTATTAAACGAGGACAAGAAGGATTAAATGATAGAGACAGGAACGTGGAAAGAAGCTAAATCCAGCAACTATACACATTGGTCAAGACTTTTAAGAGATTAAGTAAAGATAACATTAACTATATACCGACATTGTCGCGTTTCTATGGTGTACCTGAGCTCACTAGATTAAATCTTTGGTTCCTGAATACTAACCATTCACATTACTTTCATCATGTTTGATCTTACTTGTCTTTGAATTTTGATGAAGCCCATTTGAAATAACCACAGTTTGCTTCTGGATTAGAGGAAGGTCCCTGGAAGAGATGTAGATATTATTAGCATATATATGATTAGTGACTATAATAAAGACACTTGGTTTTGTTCATGTTTTTTTTACCTCAGCTCGAGAGCAGACGTAGAATCTGCGTCCAAATGTAGGACCTGGTTTCATTACTACCCTAGCAACACAAGCTTCTTTATGTCCCTTGCAGAGGGGTATGCTGTTTTGCATTAAGTTCTGTATTCTTTGCCACTCCATTAAAGCTGACTCGTTCTTTTGTTTAGCTGAAGAACCACTTTGACCTTGTTCATGTGTTGAAGTAGTTGGTTCATTGTCTTCTTTGCTCGAAACATTCTGTTCTGTGATGGTTTCATCTTGGGAGCTGTGACTGGAGGAAACGTAGGAAGAAGGATTTTCCCCGCTAGAGTTTCCTTTTGAGCTCGTAGTGAAAAAGGACTTGAGAGAAAGCTGAGATGATTGGATTTTCCTCGTTTTTTTCCTGTTTCCATCTCTAGAGATATTCTCAGCTTTCACTGATGATACACAGATGCAATCAGTAAGGTTATTGGTGGATCCTCTCAATGCCACAGTGTCTGCTTCTGTAACGCCACAACTCGATTTTTTCTCAAAAGACCAAGATTTCTCAGGTGAATTCCCCTTCAAACCACAGTTTCTCACTGGTCCTGTCGAAATATCTCCACAAGCATTACTCTGACTTGATGGTGAACATGACAAGTCAATGGCTTTGGCTTCCTCATTGGCCCGCCTTTTCATTAATACCGATACTGTTATGGTAGAAAAGGAAAGAAGAAAAATAAAACAAAGATAAAGAAAGGAATAACTTGAGAAAATGAACCGGTCCATCACACTAATAGAGGAAAGATTCTTGTACCAAGAGTTTGCTGGAAACCGTAAATCATGGGAAGAATCTTGAAGCTAATGGCGGTGTGCTGTGTTCGGGTATGTCTGGTAACTCATCAAAACTAGTATATACACGTACATGGTCTGATCCCTTCAATTTCTTACCCAATCCACCTTTCCACCTGTAGTAATCAGAAGTTAATTTTACATGGTAAACTGGATTACAAGTAACATGAAAAAGGTATCGAGTACTTTATCTTCAAGCTGAAACACACATGGGACTATTCTTGACCATCTAGGCTTACCTTGTTAGCATATTTTCACTCTTAAACCGCTTGTACTCTGTTAATATGTCACATTCCTGGACATGGCAAGCAAGAAAACTATGCCCCTGCTTATCTTCTTCCTGATGCAAGCATGATCCTGCAACCAAGATATGATCAATCCTTGAACCGTAGTTAAATTGTTCAGCTCCAGAACTTGAGGACCAACATGTGAATGCATCGTTCCTGTCAGAAATCCATCAAGAAGCAATCAGTGATAAACGTTCAAATAATGTAATCAAATAATAAAGATAAATATGGATGGTTCCCTTAATAAACACGAACGAGGTTATAAAAAAACTTTACCTCTCAGGATGTTTTGATCTGAAAACACCAGAGAATGCGCCTCCATGTTCAACCAACAAAGATCTAAAAACCATTTCCTAAACCTGCTTTTTGTTTTCATAGGCATAAAAATGAGAAATCAGATAGAAAAAATAGTCTTGAGTAAAGCAAACTGATTTAAGAAGATCATGAGTGTCAGTATTTACATACTCGTTTTTCTCGAAATCAGGTCCAGCTTCACATCGATCCACAGCAAAAGGAGCAATGTTGAGATCCCCAACAACAAATACCCTTCTTCCTCGACGCAAAAGACCCTCCCATCTTCTCTACAAGAAAACAAAGAAAAAGTTAACCTGATAATATTATAAGCTGAGGTACCTTATCAATATGTTCAGAAGCCTATAAACCTACCTCTAATATTCTATAAAACTGATGCTTAAACTCGATCCTCTCCCCATCATCAGCTACGGCTCGAGGCCCATAGATATTGAAAACAACTGGAAAAAACACATAGATATACAAGTAAGGAAAAGTTAATTTATACCTAAAGAAATTAACCATCAAATAAAAAGAAAAAGAAAAAGAGAGTTTTGAGTCACCAAAGTGGCTGTGATCAGTTATAACGCACCTTCCTTCTTGGTCAATCTTAAGAAGCTCTTCTTTCTCATATTGCTCAAGCCCTTAAGCTATAGCAGACGTATCATCTTTTCCACCTCGTGAATTACAGTTTACAAGACCTGTGATACCTTCTTCTGCAGCAATTGGCAAAACAATGTCACAGCTTAAAGATGCCGACTTTACTTTGCAAAATGTTGCAACACCTGCGATAACAAGAACATAAGAACTACAACAATTTCCTCTTTTCTCAAAAATCCAATGAAGACATAAGCTTGGTGCTTACCAGAATAGCCAGTACGACCTTTCTCACAAGTGCGAGTGCAAGAGAAAAACGATTCATGCCATCAGCTATCGCTAAATCCGCTGATAATTCTTGCCTTCTAAGTTTCGTCTCCTAAATTTAAACCCAGAATAAAAGTATTACGAATTCATCAGCGAAATCAAACTAAAGGATTGAAATTTCAAATAATCTAATGGACATTGAAGTATAAAACCTGGAAGCAAATGATATCAGCATCGAACGAGTCGAGAAGTTTGAGAAGAGAATCAAACTGCGAAACTCGTTACCTAAGGCCATTAATGTTGTAAGTCACTATCTTCATCCTCTCTTGTTCAACCAAAGTTCGACAAAGATCGTCCCTTTTGAGTTACAAAGCCAAACAAAAAGGTTCAATTATATTTGGACGGTTGAGAATTAAGAAGACTAAAGTCGCCAAAATCGACGGTTATTAAACTGGACAAGTAAACTGTAACGAGATGTAGAAAATCATATCTTTTGAATGGTGGCGCGTGGGGAGCACAAGTTGTTGATTTGCCTCGTCGTCTTCCACCACCATTATCACCGGATTTTATACATTTACGAAGACGAAGACGTAGAAACCAACTCCAAATTGATCTCTTTCTCTTTGACGCACTCTTTATGTCTTTCCCAGAACAGCTTTGCTGATTTTTAGCAGGAAAGTTTAAGCTGCAATGGATCCTTCGAAAAAACAGAAACTTTGCTCTGAATCCGATTTTGTTGCTGATTCATCTTCTTCTTCTACTTCAGAACATAATCTCAGGTTTCAGGAACTGAGAATAGATTTTGACATGTAAAAATATAAGCTTTTTCCATTGACTTAACATCTTCTAGTTTTCAGAGCAGAGATGGTGGTGGAAGTGAAGAAGGAAGCAGTTTGTTCCTCGAAAGCAGAGCGAGAGAAGCTCCGTAGAGATAAGCTCAAAGAACAATTTCTTGAGCTTGGAAATGCACTTGGTTATATTTATATCTCACACAATGAATACAAAGTTTCCAACTTTTATCATAATTTAGATTAGTAATGGTTTCTTTCTGCAGATCCCAATAGACCTAAGAGAGACAAAACTTCAATTCTTACTGATACAATACAAATGCTGAAGGATCTAATGAACCAAGTTGATAGACTAAAAGCTGAGTATGCAACACTATCTCAAGAATCTCGTGAGGTGATTTATATACTTGTTTGTTCTCTTGTTGGATTCCACTTGAATGTGCTTGCTCATCTTGTGTTCTGTGTTCACCAGTTAGTTCAAGAGAAAAGCGAGCTGCGAGAGGAAAAAAGAACTCTAAAGTCCGATATCGAGATTATCAATGCTCAGTATCAGCATAGAGTTGGAAGTATGGTCCCATGGATACCACATTATACTTATCCTATCCCTGTAGTAGCAATAACTCAGGGCCAGTCCACTTTTGTACCCCATTCAGGCTCAGTCAATCCGCTAACAGAACAAGCATCCATTCAGCAACATTCTTCTTCGTCTTCTGGTGCATCAAACAAACAAGATTCCAAAAGCAAGTCTGTAGATCATGAATATGATGTTGGTATAGAGCTCGAGCTTAAGATCCATGCCTCTTCTTCAGCTCTACAGGTGAGTGATATCTTTTCATAGTTTTGTTATCAAGCAATTGCGTCATTGTTACTATATATCTCATAGACTGACCAAAGTTACTTCCATGCAGGATGTTTCTGGAACGGAGAAGAAAGGAAGCTTGACAACTATTGGAAGCTCATTAAATAGTTACTCATCATCTCAAGCTGTTCAAGATGGTTCCTCCGATAGCGTGAATGACATTTTGAAGCCATAAACTGATACCTTGTGAACCTTGTCTTTTAACACCCTGATTGAGAAAGTACTCAATAGCCCAACTTGTAGTTTTTCATCAAGCTTAACTATGTATTACAATATCACAAGCAAATAATACAAATAAGTCATTTGCTCAGAGCGGAGAATGAGAGATACACCCATGCACTAGCATAGAACTCAGAATCTGTTACCTTAGTTGTGATAGAAACAAAACATACATAAATTGTGTCTGCAAATACTTAGTAATCTGGTCAAAGACAGACAAACTATCTACAAAGCTTTCGATGCACGAAAGTAAACCACTGGCTGCTGTCGCAGTGATTAGCATTGGCTACCTTCTACTCTACGGCAATCGTTTCGGTTATTATCATTTACACTTGTAAACTGTTGTACAGACTACCGGGAAACTTCTTTATTAATTGAACGATAAGACGTACCAATACAAATCATCCAAAACTCCCTAAAGAGTTTGAGTACATGAAGGTTAAGTATTTACAAACCTAGCCACTTCAAAATCAAATTCTACCCCAAAATGGTTCGAAGTTTCCTCCAAAGCAAAGTTAGAACCAAGGATGCCATGTTGGATCCATCATACATAGGTGGCGAGGCGACAAAGCTGCCTCCACCAATTCATTCACACCTCTCTGCAGAGACTGTGGCGGGTCCACTGAGTTCTCATCCTGTAAACAACAACCCAAAAATGTCAGATTCATCAATTTGACAAATGGACAGAACCCTATGTTATGAATATTTTCAGTATTTAAAACTCGCTGGAGTTGAGAAATGATGACTGTACCTCTTCAGAGAAGTACTGTGGGGCTATTCCTCTAATTCGTCCAATGACCTCGTCCACGTTTGAGTTGACTTTGTGCTTCAGCTCGGCTGAGCTCAAAGTAGCAATTCCTGCAATAGGACGAACAGGCACACCAAGGGGTCTTCTTCCAAACCATGACAGAAGCTCATCGCGGAAGAACATCGATAACTGGTACCGAAGATGTTCGTTTTGCTGAAATATTGCAAAAGAGAAGCAGAGGTCAGAGGCGAAATGATTTGAGTGCACCACTCAAGCTTTGGTGGTAGTTTTTATTACCTTGGAGGAGAAAACTGCTTGAGATGCAGAACACATGTTTGACATGAGAGGACCTTCAACACCAAAATGAGACAAAAATGCTTGCATATTCCTCGTGAGGCGGAAAGGCACCGGTTCGTTAAGCTCGATCATCCCATTGGAGTCATAAGATGGATGAAAATCTGTCTGGAACATTTTTCCGGTGTTTTTGGCGAACAAGATCTTGTTTGGGGATCTACCACCAATTTGTAAAATGAAGGACATGAAATTGGAGACAGCTAGTTGGACAGCGAATTGCTTCTTGAAAGCCCAAAGATGACTTCCGCTCATAGAAGTCTTGTACATGTACTGAGAGAATATACTGTCTTTAACTATGTCATTTGTGATGATTTCACTATAAGCCTGAAGCCGAAGATCTCCAATTGCTTCTGGTGAGATTTGCCCTAAGATAGCTTGATTGAGTTTCTCCTTGAAGTAGGTAATAGGAAGATCTGACTCTTTATCATTCCTTCCACAGTGATTCTCATACACCTCAAGGAAAGTGTTGTACATGAGATCATCCTCAACCATTCGGACCTGAAACGAAAAATGTTAGCATGCCATACTCTTAGACAGATTTACCTACTCTTGTTGTGGACAACCAAAAGGGAAACTAGAATGAATGTGAGGCTTCAGGGATATCTTGTAAATTGAACAGGGCAAAACTACTCATCGAATGAAACATAAATTTAATCAAGAACAGAAAGGAGAACCAAGTTTATTGTTTTCCAAGTTTTACCTGAGACCAAACAGGGACTATGATCGGAGTGTGAAGTCCTATATGGCGTCTTCTCGACTCTTTATGCTTGTCAAACATTTGGTTCATCACACGGAAAAGTTGCAAGATTCGTTCATCACTCCTCGCATTAGGAGTTAATGATGTTTGAACAATAAAATGCTTTTGCGAGCCATCGGAGCCAATGAGAGTCAAACGTCTGCAGCTGCTCCCATGCCTTCGTACAATTTGTATGTCTGCTCCAACCCTGTCCAACTTTACTGTATGATCAGGTGCGACTTCCTGCCCAAGTAGACATTAGTTCACACGCAGCACAAATATATAAGAACAAGAGTGAAAGGACAATACTTCGATTTCTCGAGAATGTACACGTAGGTAAACAAGAGACAATTGTAACAATCCAATTTACCTGGTCCGCAAAGTATTGTCCTGGTATCTCCACATCAACAACATTTAAGTCACGCAGCACCTTGCTCTCATCTTCCAATCTTAGCACAGCAGGGAACCTATCTTCAACATTGCTCTGAAGAATGTTTTTCCAGTCTTTCAATTTTTTTGTCAGATCTGCAAGAGTGACAGGGAATGAATTGCTGTCTGGATCCAGGTCACGCTCGAAATCCTGTTTGTATTCTCTCACAAATTCTACATGCTTGGTGACAGCATCTGGAGAAAAACAAGCTCTGCATACACCCGAAAGTTCTTTCTTGAGTGGTTGGGGAACTTCAGCAGTGGTGGCAGTTGGATATTTGTAACATCGATGCAACAAAGCATTCACAACCGCAAGAAGTCTTTCTTCTGGCGAAGTAACAAACCTCGAACCTATTTCTGTGAGAAGTATCTAAGAGGAATCACAAATTATTAGATTATCCAAGTTAAAAGCAGGGAATGTGCAATTGAGTCAAAATCTGAAACCAAGCTACTTGTACCAGGTAGTTTTCTATTCTCTTTGGTTGGGATTTATCTAAACCATGAACAATTGTATGGAGTGTTTAAAGCACAAATAGAATACTACCTCAAGTTCACTGGCCAAGTTGTTATGTTTACTCCTAAGAGATTCCATAATATCCTTTGCTGCATCAAAAGCACCAGCAGCAGAGATTGCCAACGAAGCACCATTTCGTATTGCTGTGTGTTGATTATTTTCACTTATAGTTGAACTGCTTTGGCTCATAGGTTGATCATTCCCTGAATGCAGATTGTTTTCCATAGCGGCACGTTCACTTTCTTGCACATGTGGGTTACCACCATCATGGGTTTCAACAGCCCCACTAGTTTGAGCACCTTGATTGATTTGAGTGTCTGACGGTAAATTACTTCCACCATGCCCTGGACTAACACCAGGAGCATTCTGCTGCATTCTTTGAGCCAAAACTACTCTGCTTAGTTCAGATTTATTTACCGCATCACGGCGTTCCAGTAAGTATGTGCGAAGCCAGTAATAAAGAGCCTGAAATGGAAAGCAGTCTCATACTCGGATGAAATGACTAAAAAACAATTTATTTAAAAAACTAAAAGGAAATTACCTGCGGGAATACTGCAGCAATTTTCATTAGAACCAATTTGCAATGAGGTGCTTCTGTTCGCTGCAAGGAAAGCAACAGCTGTGGGATCCAAGAAAGCCACACCCAGTGAGGTACTTGGTCCATATGTTTATCAAATATTCTACCAACAGGTTCGTTTGCTGTATCAAAACTAAGAAGATATAGAACACGAGCCATGTGACTTCTGGAATTGGAAACTCCAAATCTTATACTCTGAAGAAAGCAACTGACTGCATATTCTAGCCAGATTTCATCTTGCGTTTCTTGGTATGCCTGCAAAGTGAAAGTAAGATATAATGTCTAATGTGAGGAGAGGGATTGTAAATAGTGCCAGAAAAGAAGCAGAATCTAATCATAAAAAATACCATGTCACAGTAATTTCCCCAGCTTATCCATCCTTTGGGTAAATTTTTGAATAGGGTGATTGCATTGGAATATGCAATATTAGCACCTTCAGTGTCGTTTAACTTCAAATGAAAATCACCCTTTAGGCGAAATATCTCAGCCTTGTTCTTCGCTAGAAAGAACTCCAAATTTGTGCTATTAACCAGACTAAGACCAGTAGCAAGCTCTCCTTTCGTATCCAGAAAAGCTTTTGCCTGCTCTCTAATTTTAACAAAGGCTTCCTGCATATACAGACACAGATCAGGAGTGATCAAGACAGCTTCAGAAATAACAATATTACTCATTTGATGGGTGGATTAAAAGCAAGGCCAAGGGATATCCTAACAAACAAGGTAAATATTAAAAAAAAAAGAGCAAGGAAGCAAATTAACGTGAATACTATATGTTGAATCCAAAGATGCAGTTCTGTAGAATTTTGCAATTGAATGAACTATACCTGTACATCCATTTGTAAATGCCCATACATTTTGTCAAGTATTTGAACACAAACATCATAAAGCCCTTGTTTCCGAGCTATCCTAGCAAGCTTATTGACGTTCCATGCTTTGTCACGATAACCAAGATGATGAAGTGGAGTATTTGAAGTTATGAATTCCTTAAAGGCATCAATAACAACGTTATACATTTCATTCCTCCACTGCAGCATATCATACCAGACGGTCATATTGTCCCATTCATTTGGAGTCCTCAGCCTCCATGTCTCAAGAATGTCCTTCAGATCTGCATATTGATTACCCTGTCCACCAATAGCAGCACTTCCCGGAGCTTTGCTCCCATTTGCAATGTCAACATAAATCCTAGAAGACTCTTGTACTTCAACTAACTGTTGGAATTGCTGCAGTAAAGGCACCTTCGCATGAAGAGATATTTCGGGTAACTGCCACCACTGTTCCAAGGCAAGATCAACGCCTTTCCCAACTATGTTTTCAGCATCTCCGACACTGTTTGAATTCTTTTCATGAAGGGCAAAACAAGCTTGAACCAAACGAAGCTTTGGCGTGTCTTCCACTTGTGCTTTGAGTATCACATCATCCTTCAAATATGCCCAATCTGGAACTTTCCAAAGACTATCAAGCAAAATTTCATAGTTCTCAGTACTTTTTCCAAAATCTACCAGGGCGTCCCACTGACCAAGTTGAGTGGCACAGTGGAGCCATTGCTCCTCCCACAGGCACATTTCAGCCTTAGGTACGGTGTTATTGTAAGTGCCTTGGGTTGCCTTGACCATCGCCTGATAAAAAAGGCTCTGAGCACGCTGCCAAAAACCATGTTGAACCATTGAAAGCCCAGCTCTTGATTCGGTGGTGATGAATTTATTCTTCCACAACCCAAATCTCCTATCTTCTTCATTTAACATACGATAAAGCTCAGCAAGAGACTCAGCACATTTCGAGTCATTCGTGAACAGCATGACATGAGTCTCTAGCAAAGTCAATGCGAGATGCCATGCATTGTACGTTTTTCCAATGTATTTGATAAGTTCACTAGGCATCCTAGGTTGAGGGTGGCTCAACTGAAGCCCTTCCAGAAGTGCTTGCACAACATTTGGCCTGTGTCCTTGCTGCTTCTTGTGGTAGTCCTTTGAAAGTAGAGAAATCATAGGTTTAGCTAAAACTATCTGCTCTTCCTTGGATAGGGTTGCCCACACAATTGGAAATACTAGCACCCACAAATGATAAGCAACATTGGCATCTGTGTGAGCCAGCTCTCTTACAGGGATAATAACATCAGCCACCTATAGCAGGAAATACCAAAGATTTGAAAGGGGATAAAACACCAAAGATTTAAAATAAGTAACAAGACAAAAGAAAGCACAAAAATGACACATTATTTTTTCAAATTAATTTGCAATCACCTGAAGTTTGCTTGCCGTGCTAAGAAATTGTGCATGCTTCTGAACAATGCTATCAAACATTGGAGCAACTTCAGTTCCCTTCAGCATACCAGGTGGTTGGTGGCGTATTCCAGGATTATGTAAAGGCAAAAGTCGTACGACCCTGGCAGAATTTGGTGCTAGAGTAATGGGCTTCTCCTCGATTAAGATGGCTAGGAGGAGATCAAGACCCTGTTTGAGCCAAAAGACGTCACTCATCGCTTCCCAATCTTGAATTTGAATAATGTACTGCAACCGTGCAAATAAATTTTTTCCTAGAGACTCATGGTATAACAAGAAGAACTTCCTTCGCATATCAGGATCCCTTGCCCGTAAGCCAAGCATAGCATGTCTTTCAACTTTCAGAGAGATTTCTTGTCGGAGTGCCAGAGAATACCTATTAGTGAAACAGATGAATCATCTGTATCATAAGAAATTTTGACGGTTCAAATAAGATTAACGCAAAAACTTACTTTGTTGAATCAGCACAAAGTCCATATAAAAGCTGAAGATACGCCTTATCCCACTCTTCCAAAGCAACAGATGAGAAATGCTGCTTATCAACCTGTGAAAGCTTCTGGAGAAAAGAAACTATATCCTTCTGGGTAAGAAATGCACCCGAGGACCCAGATGGACTTGTTTTTCTAAAATCATCCTCAGCCCACCTTTTTAACATGTTTAGCACGCAGAGAAGCACACTGGAATCAGTGCCCTTTTCTGAAAGCAAGGTGTTCAATATTTGAGTCACGGGTCTTTTGCAGTCCGCTAAAAGCATAACCCTTTCATCAATAAGTTCGAAAAGCGACTTTACATTAGATATGACTGACCCAACATCAGCAGTTTGACGAGAAGAAGTTACTGCAGAATCGGAATCCGTCCGCTGATTCTGGAAAGAGACGGTAGAAAGCCACAAGAGTATGTCACAATTGGGGCAACATATAATGGATACCTAGTTATTAATTTAGAGAACAAGGCAAGCGAATTCGCAGAACCTGATAAAAGACAGAAATTATCTGGAATTTGATAGTATATGCGGACCAAACAATAACATGTCAGCAAATGATATAAGGCAGATGAGTCACAGCAGCAAGATAGTGAAAGAGAAGCAACAAGTATAAAAGCAAAGGCATGAACATCAGGACGCATTAAATATTTAACCACTATGTCAATACTATGTAAAATCTACGTAAGCACAGATAAGAAGTAAGCAGTCGTATCTCATTGAAGAAAGGTAGCTATTACTGAGGAGTAACTTACTTGTCTAGGATGAGAAGTTGTTCCTGATCCCAGATCCCGTGAAAGACGCTGAAGGATACGCACTAGTACATAAGGATCAACGAAATTTTTCTGTACCTCTGCCAAGGTTTTGAGGACAACAAGTACAAAGCTGATTGAACCAAGAGAGTTATCATCCCCTGAAGCTTGTGGAACAGTAACAGCATGCACATGTTTCTGTATCAGCTCATTGACTTTTTGATACAATAGCTTTATGTCAGAAGGTGTACTAGCTCCATCATGTGGGAAGGCGATGAAGACCATCTTCAACAAAGAGCATAGCGATTTACCAGCATCCAACATCTTGTGTTTGAAAGACAGCTCAAAAAACTGGTGAAGTAAAGAACAGTCAACGCAAGGCAAAGAACAAAAAGCTTTCATATATTAGGGTAAAGCTTACTGCAGCACGCATACCTGTGAAATCTGGCTGATGTTATTCTTAATGAAAAGATGTGGCTGCTTCTCCACAACCTTGTTCATAACATCCAAGCCCTGAGCAAGTGCTGTGGACGGATCAGACTGAGATGGTGGCATGCTGCTTAGCAGCTTCTCTAAATAGTTAAACTTCACATTTGCATTTGGCCATACTTCCAAAGCTTGTGAAAGAAAATCTAAAGCCTGTTTGTACATAGTTTTTGCTTCCCTGTCCTTAGGCTCAATGACCACTGCTACCTGTTCAAGAAAGAAAAAGGAACTTAAGCTTGTTTTTACATAGTGTTGGCTTGTTTGTACTGCCAAACGTCATTTCTCTAATGCAAAACTGGTAAGGGAAAAAGAGGCTCTCCGAAGGACAAACTAAAAAATCAAAACCAGCAAGTTATAAACATTGCCCATTGGTAGAAGGTCGGAATTGCATAGCCTTACTCTTATAAGAAAGTTAATGATTAGTTCTTCCATAGCAGCATTTGGCTTGAATTCCTCATCAGGCTGGGTAGCAGATCCAGGAGTTTCTACATTCGTGATTGACGACGCAGCACTTGGTGACATAACACACAATGATTGGAGACCAGGTTCAATTTTAACTCGTTTACTGGGGTCTTCAGGTATTGAAGATCCATCTGTTGATTGCTTAGGATCCGCACAAGATAAAGGATGTAACCCATCATTAATCTCACTGGTTGCATCTGTATCACTCACGATTTTAATTTCATTCTGTCTTTTTCTTTCCCAGCTGACAACCAATCCAGCAAGTTCAATTGCAAGCCGCCTACTTTCTGCTGTAGTGTTATACGGCAAACCTAAACGACTTAAGGAATTCACCATCTGAGGTACAAATTGGGCTCTACAGTTGTAAAACAGATCGGAGTGACGGACAATGAGTTGAAAGATGTGGATCAAATTTGGAATTGAGTGCCCTTCCTCCACCAGTATTTTTTTAGTGTATCTTATCCAAATTGGCATCCTTGAATCTCCAAGCGGAAGCCTTTTAGGTAAAGCTGGCATTAAAATATCCAAGGCTTGCTTAACAAGCATCTTATTTTCTGGCTGACATGTCCTAAGAAGGGCAACAAAAACCTACATCCAGTTGACAGAAACATTGTAATTACTGGATTACATGGAGAAGTACTTAGTCACATGCTTGATTTCGGGTTTTAATTCTTTAATGGAAATGGAGGTAAGAAATTAATATACTTTTCACTGTTCAATGTAAACAATAAACATCACCAACAACATAATGGCAAAAATAAATTGGTACCTGGAGAATGATTTTCTCCGGAGCCTGATAAGCATCTAAGAAGTGGCAAACATTAACAAATGCCCACTGTTTACTGGCACTATCTTCTCGTTTGAGATGGTTCCATCCAAACTTGATGAGCTCTTTCCTATGATGAACCAGATCACCCTGAAGATATTTTAGAAGCAGAGTAGCTAACTGCAAAAGTTCGATCCTCAAAGGTTCATCATATTCAGCAGAAATCTGCAAATTTGAGATGTGATTAACAACAAATATATAATGAACTGTAAATCAGAATACCAATACATCAAGAAACTTATACAGCAATCTTCCCCACATTACTGTTTGTATAATCCAAAAATATAAGTGGCTTAGTGGAGAAGAGAAACCAACATCTTCAGGTGGATCAAGAAGCCTCTCTACAATGGTCTTGACTATATCAGGGTCAATAACTTCCCAAGTTTGGCCATTTTTAAATGCATGGGAAAGCATTGGAAGAATTAGCATTTGCATTGCCTGAACTAGATGATCGTGACCGAGTTGTTTTGACTGGAAAAGGTTTAGAAAATGCAAAACAAGTGCTCTTTTCAAGTTGGATGGATAACCCTCTGCAACCTGATGAAAGACCACAATTATTCTACTAAATTGCAAAATCTGAGAATTTAGTAGAGTTTTAAGAAAGATACCTCAATTATGTAAAATTCCCTCAAAAAGGTGTAGTCAATACAACTATGGAACAAGAAAATGGAGAGCACATCGAAAAGAACGTTTACTTCAGACTTTTCATGTCGTACGTAATTGAGGAAACACTTGACAAGCCATTTGCTTTCTTTTACCTGCGAGTTTGAGATAGCCAACTTTTCCTAATACACTTCATATATGAAGGACGATTATTTAAAGCACTAAAGTCAAAATGGTACAAAAACAAGTCAGGACCCCAACATACTAAGCCTAGTCTGAAAAGTTATATATATATACTAGCATACGGCTATATATATTTACAGCAGGCGAATATGAGATCATGAGATGGTTTCTGATGCCCACATCTGCTTTAGATAAGGAAGCACTAAAGTATGCAATCAGATTTATTTTGGAAGAAAAAGCTAATGCAAAAGCCATAAAAGTTTATAATAAGATGAAACTACCTGAACTAAATTCAACTCTTGCTCATTCTGCAAACGAGATGTCCTTGCATGTGATTTCCAAAGGAGAACCAAGGCATCAAAAATAGTACGGTTATTCTGCAGCCAGCTGGGTATCAGTTTCACCATTGTCTTGATAAGATAGAGACCCTGAAAATATGCATCTGATGCTACATTGGGTTTTGTCGATGGTGTTTTAGAACTTTCCGATTGCATAGAGGCAGGCTTTTCATCTCCAGATGATGCAGGTAGAGGAGTTGGAGCTGCTGCATTCGGTAGGACATTAGATTTTGGTACAATTGTAGGAAAGGCATATGAAAGTATCTTATGTGGAGATTTTGCAAGTTCTTCTCTTAATGGTTGGCCAGCATCCGACCGGATAACATACATAAATCTGAGGTTATATAGAAAAGAGGGAAACAGTCATTACCCCATGCTCACAATCAAACCTAACATGCGATGAGAAGACCAAAAAACTTCTACTGCAATGTTATTCTTACCTTCGGAAATATTTTGGTTCACTTAATCTAGATAGAAAGTAATCAACAGCTATTGTTGCATATCGATTCAAGAACTTGGTAAGTGGAAGACGGTACGGGCTGTTAATCTCACTGTACACTTGCCCTGGAGGAAGAGCTGCCTCTAAGTCGATGGTTAATGTCACAAGTTCATCTAGAAACTTTGATGCAGCAAGTGGAAGTAAGTGGAAGAGCTCGATAATAGCTGCCACAGACAAAACAAATATAAGTGTTCATATATAAACACATGATCAGGAATCTACTTTTATTTATTTCCAAGAACGTAGTTACCAGCTGCAATTTTTGGCTCTTCACCAGCTTTCCATGATTTCTGGGACTGTGCAAGTTTCTCTGGCTCCAACCATTTTTTAAGGTGCTCTAGCAACTTACCTCCTAATGTCACATTAAACCAATTTGATAAAAGTTCAAGAAGACGTGCCAGACCTTGCAGTAAAGGCATACTGAGATTCTTCGTGTGTGCCAGATTAACTAGTATAGGTCTGAGGCTACTCTGAAGAAGTTCTTTGGGCATCCGTTGTTGATTGATAACCTAGATCAGAACACAGAGTTTCAGAGTAGAAAAACGGTGATATCAAAAAGAAAGGGCTATCTCCAAAATCTATTCCTCTATGACTATCTCCAAAATCCTCAAGTTGTATGCGCGTGCAAGAGTGCAAGAATTGAAAACAAGAGACAGATAACTAAGAACCTGTCTTAAACCCTCCTTCGCAACGGTCACAATTTCTGGTGCTCGACAAGTTAAAGACTTGAAAAACATGGAAATTATCTTCGCACGTAGTTCATTGTGACTTTGAGTCCGAAACTCTGCCCATGCCATAGTTGTGCATAAAATTTCAATACAAGATGTTCGAAGTCTGTTCAATGATGTAAGGACTTTGGGACTCATCAACTTTACAGCCCATACGGCTTCATCAGCCTCAGCTATTTGTAACGCTTCTTGCAAGAAGTTAACCAACTCTGGAGTCACTTTTAGAAGGGGTGGCCTCAGTGCTAAAAAAAAATTCAGAGCTGTCACAGTTCCAACCTATAAGGCACATTAAAGAAGGTGAAAAAAACTCCAGAAAGGATTTACAGAACCATAAAAGAGCAGAATAGGCACCTGTTGATTGATTGTCTTTGATCGAAGAGGACGCATTATAAGTGGTTGCAGCAAAGGTTGGTATAAAGGCTCAAGCAGTTCAGATACCTCACTACCAGTTCGGCTCGCCAAAAGTGCAAGACAGTTCTGGACATTTTTTCTCACTTGGATAGATGCATTAGGATTGAACAATTCAGTAGCAAGGTATTCTACAACACCTTGAAAGCTTTGTCTACGAGCATCACTGTTTGCTTCATCAACATTATTAACCACCCTTAGAATCTGCATAAGAACCTGACTTGTTTCTTCTTGCTCTTTGCTAGCATAAACAGGAAGCCTCTTTTGAACATAGACCAGACCACGTACAATCTTTACTTGGAAAAGACATAATGTTTCAACATTCACTTTCCCTACCAGCGCACCTAACCCCATTACTCCTCCCATTTGTGCTTGCCATGTGGTCCCATAGCAACAATGCAACAACCGAGGTAAAAGTTGTTCAAACACTGGTATTCGCACACTTGGATGGGGTGAATATACTGGGTTTGTAGAAGGACTGGAGACGATCATAGAGGCACTATGACCACCCCTAGCCATCAGCACATCAGCATGTTTGACACGAGCAAGGAAAAGTAGAGTTTCCGCAAACACATTTAACGCAGTCAGAGCAGCTGTGGCATGTAGCCTATTTTCATCTGCAAGCACATCAACAAGAGCATCCAAAAATATTAAAGGATCCAGCTGTTTCAAGTTAGTAGACCCATTAGTCTTGGGCTTGGAACTTTCTGAAACTGCAGAACCCCCAAGCGAACCAGGACTAGTTGAGGCATACGACGAGGTACAGTCCCCATGCAAAATAATTGCAAAATGCCTACATATATTTACAACAAAGTCATCATCTGGGTCGCTGAGATCTGGATCAGAACTGGCAGCGATTATAGTAATCAATAGCATCTTGAAGATCGATTTCTCAGCGATTAACTGTGTCTTAGTTTTAACCCCTAAGTCAGCCTGCAGCAGCAAAAAATCTTCTTAGTAAATAATTCCTTCTACATCCTATAACACTAAGTAACAGATAATTTGAGGAGAAAAATAAAGTCACTAAAGTGAAATAAAATGAAACAGTCCAAGCTTGTTTTTTAAGAAAGGACAAAAGTATGCAACACGATAACAAATATAAAATCTTATCATGCCTAAGAAAACGTCAGGCAACTGAGTGGTACCAAAACCCAACCTTTATATCTGTTGATTCACTCCTGCGCCAGGATGAATCAACAGAAGAAAGTAGCAATGTTGATAATTGGTTGGACGTCTGACCCTCATTAGTGACACACCCTGGCAAATTAAGCTGAGATAACAAGCAAACGCGAAGGAATTTTAAAGCTTGCTTTTTGTAGTAGATCTCGGTGGTGAGGTTTTTCTGAATAACAGCTGCTACAGCAAGATTAATGAATCTGTCCATTGGCACAAGAAATGGAGTGGCTGGCTCAAACGTCAAAATTAAGCGAAGCCCATGCTCTGGATTATCTTTGCATTCAAGTGTAAGTGGCTCTTTCAGAAAACGCCGGTTGCGACCACCCAACTTTCCCACGATTTGTAGTGTTTTTCCACCCCAAGGATATGGCACCGGCTTTAAGTGAGACAACAATGCTAGGATCACTTCAGACATTACATTTGCCATACTTGGCTCCAAAAAGTCAGGATTCAGACTATCTACCCAAAATTCAAGGGTGCGTAACCCCAAGCTCACAAGTTCATCAGTTCCTCTCAAACAGGATACAAGAGGCTTCATGAGGCGGGGAAGGTATGGCAGTAAGGAGCTTAAGCGTGCAGGAAGAGTCAAAGAAAGCTCCAACAAAATATCTCTCATGTCTTCCCCTGCGGGACCCTCGAGCATTGTCAGAAGCATATTAAGACAAGGTAGCAACCTGGGGATTAAATCCCTAATAAGCAACTCAAATTTACATCCAGCGAGACCTCTGAAAACAGTTCGGAGCAGTTGCATATAACCAAGAGGCTTTTCAACTTCAGTTGCATTCTTCATGCAGACTTCCATAATAACAAGCACTTGAGGTTGCAATATTCTTTCAAAATCAGCTGGTGCTTTGGAAACAGCCCCAAAGAGGCACCGGAACAGATGCAGAACTAATTTAGTTGCAGCTGAATCTGGATTCTTCAGAACATCAAGTTTGTGGCTTACTAGGAAAGTAATCAGAACATCTGTAAATGGCTTGTATACTTTGGGAGCTTGCAGAAGTGTGGCAAATATCTGAACCAGTTGATTATTGTCAATCATGCAATCAAAAAGTTCAGGCATACATATAGAGAACATATCCATTAGATCTCGGGGTTCCATTATAGCCAAAATTTGGGAGAAAAGATTTAGCATTTCCTTCTCCTCTTCCTTCTCTTTGAAGAGAGCTAAGCAATAGACACCAGTTTTTAAAACACCAGAGGCTTTCCACACCTGCTTGAAGGTAGTGGTTACTAGAAGTTTATCAGCCATACACTATTATTGCCTACACAAAACAATCTCACATGCGATACCTCATCTTCTCTCATTCCTTTAAAAACCTGAGTAGCAGATGATTGTGAAGCAAGAGCATGTGGGTGCATTCCCTGAGGTTGGGGCAAATGTGCGTGAGTTATACTCCATATGATTGTCTTCATTCCTAAACACAAATCAGGAAAAAGTGCTTCAAAATATAGAGACATAATAAGTATAACTGATCCACTAAAGTGAAACATCAGGATAGGCAAAATGTAATACCCATCACCAGTGTCTTGATCAGATTCTTACAATCATTCACCTCTTTGGAATGTTCAGTAGGAACCTGCAAATTCAAAACTGCCTGCAATCAGCAGGGTCAAAAAAAAAAAAACTACTACCAGATAATCTATATGTGAACCCAAGTCACTTTGAATTATCAATAAAGACAACAACTTTTCAGTAAAACTAATAATGGGCTTTTAATATATACTTCAGCCTAAATTATTATCCACTTTCGAAAAAGGAGTAGACTCTTTATTTAAGAGACTATAAGAACACTGACGAATGCTGTGTAATCTGAAGTTAAATTATAAAGATGGGACATGATTGGACGATAATTAGCTAATTCGTAAAACAAAAAAGCCATCATAGATTATATAATAACCTGGACAGGAAGTTCAAGCTTCGTCCTCAAGGTGATTTGATCCTTTCCGTTGCCCTCCTCTAAGAGCTATGAAACAGGAAGCAAGACTAAGTGACACACCAATGAAATAAATGAGCTGACAATTAGGATAGATAAAAGTTCAAGATTTCTCAAACAAAATATAGTGACTTGTTGCAACTAAAGACAAAAAAAAAGAACAGGCGTATTAAGCAAAACCTATACATGTACAATGGACAATAAAACCTAAAATAAAAACCAACATGGGGACTTGAAAAGCAACCAGAATTACCTGAGGAATAGTACGCTTAAAGGTATTGAATTTCCCAACAAAGGCATCCAGGATACGTCCCTAAAAACAGATGATGAGTAATATAAGTTAATGATTAGAGCAGATAACGAACTCTAATATGAGCTCTCAGAGGAAAAGGTATACCAATAAAATCCGTGCTTCATCCATTGACTGCTGATCAACACCTTTCTTAAATATTGGTTCTACCTGAACCCAGTATAAGTATTAAGTTTAGAAATCTCGATTCAAACATAGTGGACAGATTATGCCACATAAATGTTAAGCAATATATCAACTTTGAAAAAGGCAGACAACATGGAATATAGTTTACCAGATTTAACATCAGTCGTGCACAAGTTGTGTGAATGTTAAGAGAGAGGGTCGAGTCATGCATATTCCTTGAAAATAAATAGATGATCCGCGATAACTGCCTCATTATTTACAGTCAAATAAGAATAACTGTAAGAGAAAGATCACACATAGAGTCTAAAAAAGGGAAGCTGATGTTGGCAAGAAAGATTGGTCAATATGTTTAATTCTTAAGATTATTTGTTTATTGGAATCTTCATCTGTCAGAAACAATTTGGGAGGCCTCAGGATCATGTCTAGAGGCAAGAAATAGTATCTTTCCAAGCGTGAGTACTATCTGAACTCAATGGATAACACTGTAAATATGAGTATCCTTTTCAATACCCAACCACAGATACATAGCAATATCTGTGTACTGGAACCCATTAGCATCACTAACTATAAAATCCAATTCTACGGTTATCACAGTTTCCAGAACTTCAACTCTCTCACCTAGAAAGAGCTACTTTAGCAAGAGAGGACTAGCAAATAACAAAAAGAAAAACAGAAGCTAAAAGAAGAAACAAATTGCACAGATCATAACGGAAGCACCTGAGAAAGGGACAGATCTGCTCGAACATGGTGAACAATCTCAGCCAGCAGGCTGTAAGCAAGAGGTCTCAAAGACTCAAAGCATGCTCGTCCCATTCCAACTAGAACCCTGACATACACAAGAAATAAAACAGCAAACTAATGACATAACTCTTCTGATAAACTAAGACAGCTTCCTGCACGGTGTAAAAGATTAAAGATTCAGAACGGTAAAAAGAGCACATTATACCTTTCTTCCAAAAGAGTATCAATAAGAGGAAATAAACCTCTCTTGAAATCTGTCCCGAGTACATGCTTTAGTGAAACTAATAATTCCTGCATTTCATTTATATGAAAAACATATATCTTTAACTGCAAGCCCAGAATTGTATCACAAGATGAAGATATACTGAAGATATAGGAAATAAGGTTCCCCACCTTTCTGATAGATGCAGAGTCCGAACAGGTGACAAGCAAATTTACAATGCTCTTACATATACTTTCTTCATGCGGCCTGATATATTCGGCACAACTTTTTAACAAATAAGTTAAAAAAGAAACCGTCTGCAGATAAAGAAAAAAAAAACAACTACAAGTCAATTTTCTATGACACGGTCCCTTAAAAACAAAATAATTCAGGTGATCATAACAAGGCAATGTAGGCCTCAATCAAATCTTTTTATTTATCGTCCAAATAAGTTATGATTATCTTCCCATTAGAGAACTATTGTCTCACCTTAGCCTGAGCACCCTTCAGTTCGATAAAATGAGGCTTCATATGTGAAGACACTTTCTCAGGTCCAGAGATCGATATAGCAGCAACCATCAGGGGCAACAAATTAGGAATGTTGGTCTGAACAAGTCTACTATACAGCTGAAAAAGAAACATAACGACGAGGGGACTCTCTGTGACTATTTTGAATGAACGAGTACTTGGGTTAATCTGCCCATTCCTGAAATGTGCAGTACGGGACAGCGATTGATCAGATGGTGTAGAAATCTCCACAGGTTTCACTTCCTCCATTTTGACATTCTCAAAAAAATGGCTAACAGTCCATCTGAAGTTCTGGTATATCTTGCAGACAAAGTCCAAGAATGGTTGAACCTCATTTTCTAGTGTTGGCCTAAAGTTTCTAAGAAGGTCAAAGATTATGCGAATGCAAATCAAACCATTTTCTTCATTATCTGTTGTCAGCACCTGCATTGCAACTTTTAAGAGGTCTTGAACAAACGGACGAAGAACCTCGCTATGTGGTAGACGATTGAGGATCTCAACCACAATGTTCCGAAGTTTATGCTCAAGATTATCAGTAAATTGAGGCTTTGTAATCTGAAGAAGAATCACTGAAGATGCCCGGAAGTAACATTTTAGAAAATTCAAGTACTCAGCAGTATGTGTAACCTCTAGACTGTCCCTCACCTCCACCACCATCTCAAGCCTCGTCTGAATAGCTACACAAGAAAATTTAACCCAGAAAAAAAGTTCCCAATAAGCGTCACTTAAACTTTTAATTAAAGGAAACTTAGCATGAACTGATTCGAAGTCAACTAAAAGTTCCTCAGAGAATCATAAGAAGAAGAAAAACTCCTCCAAGGGTAAAACTTTGATGACAAATTAAAATTCAGAAAACTTTCACCTCCAAAATGATAACTTATTTAAGCCCAACAACAATATAAGAAAAAGAGCAGAGAGTAAGTGGCATTACGTAGGTCAGGCTCCACGAGACGACGAGAGTGTTGCTCAAAATTCTGAATAGGACTCATGGCTAAACCAAACAAAAAAAAAAAGCTGACCCACAAGCGAAAACGCTTTCTTAGGGTTCCGTCGCAGTACGTCGTCTCCTCCTACTCCTTTATGACACAAAAATCGGGACGATCCCTAACGCCAAGCTTAAAGTGCTCATCGAAGATTATAATCATCCAAACAATTTTCTCTATCGTTTTTTTTTCAAGTTTGGGTCTCTCTCTCTGAGACTCTCCTGAAAAGAGAGAAAACCTTGAGAACTCGAGCATAACAGTGCAATAAAATTAGGAAGCCGAGTTTGTATATAAAGGTCCCATTTTTTAATATAAATCTCTAATTGTTCCCTCACATTTCATAACTGACATTAATTAATCTAATGGCTAAATAAAAGTTATGAGAAATGTACATTACGCAATGATTACATGAATCAAAAACAATAATAATTATATAATTTTTCTAAATTATATCACAGCCTATGTAAAATGTATTTTTTTTTTCTTTTTCTGAAAGATGTTCAAATAAACTTTCGAAGGAAAAAATGAAAAAAAAGAAGCTCTCGCGCCGTTTTAGAAGCGACTTGGTTATCGTTTTCATCTCTTCAATACTTTAACCATATTATCTCTTGGATGCTGGCTTTAGGCTCATTTTACTTAAAGCCCATTTTACTTAAGGCCCATTTTACTTAAGGCCCATCTTCTAGTTACTACTTACGATTACGACTAGGTGTGGGCATATGGTTATTCGGTTCGGTTCGGTTCGGTTTTTTCGGTTCTCGGTTCTTCGGTTCTTAAAATAATGGAACCAATGGATACTTTCTAAAATTCGGTTCGGTTCTCCTCGGTTCGGTTCGGCTTTTTCGGTTCTCGGTTCTTCGGTTCTTAAAATAATGGAACCAATGGATACTTTCTAAAATTCGGTTCGGTTCTCCTCGGTTCCAGTTCCAAATGGATATTTGAAATTGGAACTGAAGAGGAACCGAAATAAATTTGGTTCTCAATCGGTTCCGGTTCCAAATGGTTATTTAGACAAAAACATTCAAAATAACCATTTTGTTACAAAAAATGTACACAAAACCGAACCGGAATCAATAAAATTTGTTTGGTTCGGTTCCATTCAGCTCTTTGATTATAGTTTTTATGCTCAATTAATCTTAGGAGTAATAAAAATCAATTGATAGATTAGTTTCAGTTCTAACTTTGGTTCTAACTTCGATTCTCGGTTCAGTTCGGTTCCTAACCAAAAACCGTGGTTCCTGAATTATGGAACCGTTCGGTTAATTTTTGAAAATTCGGTTCCGGTTCCGGTTTTTTTGCCCAGCCCTAATTACGACCATGGTTCTCTCCGGTTCATGCAAAATTGAAATCACACTTCTGTTATTGATTAGCTTTGTTCCGAGACATGAAGTAAACTATTACATATATATATGTATTCTCGAACATTGTTGGAGCTAGTAAACTAAAAGACATGATAGTATAGTTGTGATCAAAATTTCATGAGTCTTTTCCTCGCCGGCTCGATAATGACCACTCTCGACTCTGAGAACGATAATCTCTAGAATTACGATGCTTGTTTCCTTCTATATGTGCAGCTCGAGTGATGTAATTACCACCATTCTCCTCGTTATTGGATATTGAAGAGCTAATGATTGTTGCAAGTGTGGTCGGCTTATATGGCAACGGCTTAATCTCTTGTAAATCAGGTTCAGGGATAAAACCAACTGGTGTTTTCGATTCAACCATTTTCCTAAACGTAATCGATATCCTGTAAAAGCAGAACCAAAGAAAGAACAACGATCTGAACAAAAAAAAAAACTTACATAACCAGTGTAATAATCATGGTCCTAATAAGTTACCTCTTCCTGGGAACTGCAGGGACACAATGCTTAGCAACATCAGCTCCATTTCCTTTTAGCACTAGAACTGATCTGAAACAAAAGAATGAACAAAATTAGTCGAAAAGAAAAGTTTTAGTAAAAATCAAATGAGAGAGATTGCTTTACCCAACAGGAAGTGGTATAGAGCATGAACCAGAGAATTCACCAGGTCCTACAATTTTGAGATTTGTTCCAAAGAGTATATCGCACTCACTAAGGAATGATATGGTGCAGAAAGGACGAAGGAAGTCATGATGATCGATATGAGGAGGTATACAATCGCCTTCTTCATATATATTTACAATACAACTATCTGGTACACAAGTTGGAGGAAGTACATGCCATGAAATCAATCTTCTTATTATTACTTTAAAGAGAGATGGTATTGGATCAACATCTTCTTGTTGAAGTATTCCAGGTGGGTTTCCTGCTTTATCCTATCAAGAACAAAGCAGAAACTCTGTTTCATATTCATGACTGTTGATGATAAGTAATAGAAGAGTAACATGGAAACAGTTACTTACAGTTGCATAGTTATAACAACATCCGAATTGAATTGTAACTCTTCCTTTGCCTCTCATCCACTTCTGTGGAGCTGTATATGTACGTTCTTATAGATCAAAAAGGGACAACAACAAAAAAGTTAGATAACTTACGTTTTTCATATTCAGATTATGAAAATTCAATGAGAGTATACAAGAAAAGAACCTCGCAATTCTCCTTTCGACCTTTCTCTTGTAATTCATAGATATGTTCAACAATCCTTTTCTGCTCCTTTGCACTAACAACACCAGTATGTAATTCAAGTCCTTCAACGATATTAATGACCTTTCCATTAACTTTCTCAAAGCAAGTAAACACTTTCATTTTCTTCACATTCATAAACCTAAAACGCTCTCTTTCCTCTCTAGACAGTTTACGCTTCGCAGGAATCATGGAAGTACTCGTATCAGCGTTCTGCATATCTAACTCACTTTCTTTCTGTTCTTCATCCTCAAGCCCATCTTTCTCAGATTCCATGTTTGCGAGCATCGAACGAGAACCGGCTTTATCTTCTCCATTAACCTTCTCTATGTCACTACAATGCTCTACAATAAGGAAACAGAAGTACACACATAAGATAAGAATCCAAATACAGAATCTTCAAGAAGATTGCTTTTTACTATATCTACATACAGAGCTTACACAGAATATTCAGTGAGATGTATGTGTAATAATGTAATCTTCCAGAAAAAGAACATGCAATCTCCGATGCAAAAAAATGGAAAACGATAACTTCGTGTCTTGTCTACAAACAGAGAAGTATAATTGTAACCTGGTTTTAGAGAACGGATCCGAATGGAGAGAACATTGATACAGTCTTTGCAAAAACCTTTAGATAAGAAAGGAAGCCAATTTCTTAGAATTTCCGAAGCAATCTTAAGTTCCGATGGCTGATACTTGCCGACAAAAACATCTTCTTCGTAGATTGGTTCCATTCGTGAATCAGACAAGTAAATCTCTCTGTTTGCGTCACTACTATTTCAGTTGGTACGGATTACAACTTTTCAATACCGACCTAATTTAGGGCGTACTAGTTATAAAAGCCCACATTTAATATTGCCAAAAGTTATAATCCTTAAAGCCCATATTTAACATGTCTCGTTAATCCAATGAGAAAAATTGACCCGACCCAGTTATATTTCTCTTATGGAAAAAAACTTGAATACATATCAAGATGTATTTTCTCATTAGAATTACGTTAAGAACATGTTATTCAAATTTTACAAGATTTGAGTACATAAGCAGGCAGAAACAAAAAATATTATTAGAGAGCAAGACTATGAATAGTAACACAGTTTCTGGTTTTTCGTTTTTGGTTTTTGGATTAAAGTTTTTGGTTTTTAGATTTTGATTTTGCTTTTAGTTTTTGCATCTTAATTTTTGTTTGCAAGAACTCAAAAAAGTAGTTTTTGGTTTTTTATATAAATCAACGTTGAATTCTCAAAAACTAGTTTTCCTAGTTTTTAGGAAAGTAAAAATCAAAATCGTAAATAGTGAATAATAACGTAAAAACTGTTTTTAAATTTTGAAAAACTGTTTTAACAAAATCATGATTGGCTAAAAATAGTTTTGTTCAAAAACAAAAACCAAAAACTAGTCTCAGTCATAGTGACTGAGAATACCCTATACATAAAAACCTAGGCTTTTACACGATAAAAAAATCGTGTTTAAAAGATCTCACAAGTTTTTCGTTCAGATGTGGCTAGAGAATGACTAACAGTTCGATTTGAATGCATCAAGAGTTTTATTTGGTATCTTTGAACAAGTCCTAAATACAGTATATTCTTCTTCTTTTTAAGGCAAAATAATTAAAACCAACTTTTCATTGGTCATTGAATCAATCATGTTTTGCAATGTGTCTAGTGGAATGATTTCATAAGCAAAGAGGACTTTAATTCTTCCACAATCGTACTGTATGTAATAAATCTTTAGTCTCCTGCAATAGTCATTTTCATTCACAGAACATGAGTCATCAAGTGATTGTAGGCATTACCAACAAGAAACACCTTGGAACGACTTATTTTAGTCTCTCCTTATCTGGAAGATCACGACACTGAC
Source organism: Lepidium sativum (assembly GCA_023374145.1). Lineage (NCBI taxonomy): Eukaryota > Viridiplantae > Streptophyta > Magnoliopsida > Brassicales > Brassicaceae > Lepidium > Lepidium sativum. The sequence continues at coordinate 50,365 of JAKUCM010004037.1, forward strand.
ATTAAACAGAGATGCTTCATTGCTTTTAGCTGAAAAAAGCTCACAACAAAAGTGACAGAAAAACTGTAATCTGCTCAGAGACAGAAGACTTTGCTTGTAGCACTAGTGGCCTTAGAACATGGAGGTTGGAGAAAAAAACTTCTCTCATCATAACTTATCCAAACTCAATTTTTCGGCTTAAATGTCATTGGAGGAATAGTTGTTTGTCATCTTATGGTGGCTCTCTGACTTTGCTGAGTTGTTGTTGGAAGAAAATTGCCACATGGGAAAATTTATGTAGAGTTTTGCAGACATGGATCATACACAGATTAGGGTAATGAACTACTCTTTAGTTCTACTTCTATGGATTTTGCAGACATATGTAATTATGTATTTTTGTGTAATATCTAATTACTTTTTGTATACAAAATATATTAAAAGGGATATATGCTTTTGGAGCTGTCCATGTAAGAAGAAAAAAAATTTGGATTAGAAACAAAAAATTTAGGATACTTTTGAGGAAAAAGACTATTTAATAATATCAAATATTTATTTAATAATATCTGAATATTTAATGCATTTTTGTATTGGAGTGAGCATTATAGTTGTAAGAAAATAAAGAAAAATAACTCGTTAAAAAAATATCTTAAAATACCTATTTCTTTTATGCGTTTTGTCGTTAGGAGCTGTCCCTTTTATATCTTTTGAATTGAAAGTTAATTCGTAGAGAAATTTAAGAATAATACAATTTCAGAATAAATCTAAAATTGTAATATATTTTGTCCTTAGGAATTGTCCCTTTTGTAGCTTCTGAATTTGGAGTAAATATTGATTCTATAAATTAAGCCTGATTGGCGACTCTGCCTTGTATCGACATCACATCATACCTTGCAAAATCAACCTCTTTTGTATTATTGCTTAAAGGTTTCAATCTATCATAGACGTAATAAAGTAACATGTACTTAAGCATTTATACGCCGATGACATGTGATACAGTAGTGTAGTCACTTTACAAATCTTCAAAGCACCATAGATCAAACAATTTATCTGCAGTAGTAGGAGATGATTTAAAATCTAGTACAGTAGTCGATAAAAAAACATTTATATAAACGAAAATGTTAGAAAACAAAGTGAAATATATATTAATATATATATATATATATATATGTGTGACTAGAAATATAACACGTCCAA